>VZTG01009683.1:177747-228631 GCA_013397845.1 Melanocharis versteri | reverse complement strand
AAAAAAAAAAAAAAAATTCACAGTCTGATTTTTAGTAAAGAACATCAAGAAAACAGTGATTTAATGTGGAAGAGTTGATACATAAACTCATGTCTTCAAACAGGCACTGTTGTAACCTGTTGGTATCATTTTACTCTTAGGCAGCCGTAGCACAGCTAGACATCTCATTACACTGCCTAAAGAGTTTGACTCACATCCTGTTAAAACACTGAGGACCCTTGCAGTAAGTGTAAGTTAATAAACATAGAATTTGCACATATAAATCTGCAAGTACATGTTTCCTCTTGAGATTTTCCTGCCCCAGACTATCTTGAAAAACTTTCTCTAAGGATTTATTTTCCTCCATCTGCTGACTTGTTACAGAGCAAGTCACTTTTTGATTAAAAAGTCTGGGGGGAATACAACAATGAAGTAAATTAATGTTTTATCAGATGTTAACTTTTTTTTTTTTTTCAGAGAGAATAAATTAGGAAAAAGTAAATCGCTCGCACTTTAATTAGAAGAAGAAAATGGTGGTTTATGCTTATATTTTAGGGAGAAATTATTTTAACCAATTACCCAACCACTGGGGAAATTAATATGGAGCCTGAGAGTAACTGCCTGCAGTATAAAAGAAGTCCAAACTATCTAATCAGATAAATATTAAATTTTCAAAAGCAAGATTTTGGTTCTGTTGAAACAGCTTCAGATAAATGCCGATTTGAATAACTAGAGAAACAACTACATAAACCAGTTTATACTGGGGAAAACACTCTGTTTTGGGTATGAAAATTTTGGTGCATAATTTTCACTGTTACTTTGGAAAAACAGGTTTTTTGCTTTTATTTTATATTTTCATTCTTTTCAGGCAAGGCGAGAATTGGCATTGGATTATAGCAATTTATGACAACATGAAAAATATTTTGGAACCTTTAATGTACATTTGTATATGTAGATACGTATATGTGTGGTTGTATGTGTGTATATATATGTATATATAAAAGACTATATTTTTATTGGTCTTACAATGAAAAAATCTTTAAAAATACACTTCAGTCAGTGTTTTAGACTCAGATTCAGGAAAATGTATAAGGAGGTATCTCATCTCTGGATATAGTTATAAGTGCTTAAGTTAGAGTAATTTGCTGTTCTGCTATACTTCCCACAAGGGGAGGTGGTACCAGAGAAATCATTTAAACTAATCTATATGATGCCATGTGAGAGAAACACAGATTCCTTCAGCAGAAGTTAGTGTTATTTTTGAATAATATCTTGAATATATCTTTGTAGAATTCAGTCCCTGAAACTCATGTAAATTAATGTGGGTCTCTGAGAGACAACTGAAAATAATGTCTCTGTATAGATTTGTTACAAACATTTGTGGATTCATTGTTTGAAGAAGGTGCTCTCTCTGAGGCATAAAGAGGATGGTGTAGAACAATCTAAATGTAGTTATCTGTTTAGATAAAACATGGAACCAAGACAAGGTATGTTTAGAATTAATATAAAAAATAATGAGATCATTGAAACAACCTTCCACTTGAAGTGACAATTAGCCAGAAGGCAAATGACAGTAGATCACTAATATGATGATTGCACATCATATTAGAGACATACTTGCATATGTTGACTTTATGTAACAATGAAAAGCATTTAGCTACTTTTAAGAGTGAAAGTCCCATTTGTCCCATGCCTGTCATTCCTTAAAAAACAGATTTTTAACTTCTCCCTTTGATCTGCATGGCTTTTTATCAGCACAAACTAAATCTTACTTGTTACTTATTTCTAAGTTCTCCTGAAGTTCCTGATGATGAGCTGTCACATGGTACCTGAGTTTAGTAACCTTTCCTTATCAATATGATTCCTGAAGGACCTTCTGTTTGTCGAGGTTTAAGAGCCATGTAAAAGCAAGCAGTGGATTTTCTTCTGCAAAGAAACTCCCTCTTTTAAAGCTGGAAATTGATTTATTTCTTCTTTTAACATATAAAGATTGAGTATATTTTCGAAAATGTAGAGGCACAGCAGGCAAGGAATGTTGATGATACAGGAAAGTGAGTGTTGAAATTCATCATCGTCTTGAAAAGCATTGCTTAGTGCCAGACATGGTGTTCTGTCACATAATGTTTCCTGTGCCTTTTAAAAGGAGTTTGATGCTTAGAAACAGAATTCTTGTTTAGGATCTCATCATCTCTTGCTGCTCATTCTACATTGAGTCATTATCTGCTGACATATCATAATTATTTTCACAGCGACCCATTATGATGTATCAGGCAGAGCATTCTAAATTAGGAATAAGCAGCAAATAAGTGGCAAAAAGAAATAATACTTATGATTTGGTAAAATTGTCCCTGTGATGCAAGGAAGTTAAAATAAGAGGCAAAAGAAGAAAAGGTCAGGAAAACAAAAAAGCTTGATACATGCTGTACTTCTCCCAGCAGAGTATTTTTCAGGTCCCTGTTTTTAAATAATTATAGTGTCCATTATAGGAAAGAAATCATGCTATTTCATAAATGAAATTTCCAAATATAGTAACATATTTCACCAAGTAACTTTTAATTTTGATAAAACCAAGCTTTTTTGGGAGAAAATATTCACAAATAGGTAGATAAATACATTTTGATTGGCCATATATTCCTACAAATTAAGAATAGTGAGCATGTAAACTACAGTTATCTGAGTGAGAGTGTATCTTTATTTGTATTATGAAATATTAATTCACTGAAGTGAACAGAATTTTTTTTTCCCAAAATTCGTCCTTTTGCAGTAATGGAAGAGCAGAAAAGAGGGGAATGGTAGTAAGAAGACATTTGGTATTTGCTGGGTTTAACACTAGTAAGATAGGACATGAGAATGTCTCATGTCAGAAGTAGTCAAACTTCTTGATCTTTCAAGCAGCCTGTCAGTACCCAGAGTGGCCGAAACAGCTGATCTCTCTAACTGCTGCTTTGCCCCTGTGCCATGTGACGATTTGCACGGCACCACCTCCTCTTTCTCTTCATGTGTACATTATAATCTCCCCAGCTGGGCATTTGCCGGGCTTACTGCTGTGTTCTCAGCTGCAGGGTAGGCCGTGCCTGCACTGCCTCCCTTTGCAGGGCTCTGTGATGCTGCTCAGGTGGGAGCTGCCAGCTGCTGCGGGAACAAGGCATTGTGTGTCTGATTTGGTTTTCTGGTTTTAGGGTCTGCTGCCCCTTGCTCATTTTATTTCTACATGTATGGTTGTTTCAAATTAGTTTCTTTCTCAGGTCAACAGTACTAACTTCTTGAATTTCTAGAAAGCATTTATTTTTTGGATGGATTATTTTATCGTGCTTGTGAGTTGTGGTGCTTACAGATGCAGTTTGGCTAACGCGCGTTTATGTCCTGGTGTCAACTGTCCTTTTTCCTTCCCTAATTTTCTGAGGTTTTATTTTACAGTTAAAAAAGAAGAAAAGGAGTATAATTTGTCTTTCTATTACATTGTTGACTGCTTTGATTCTTATACTTTTCCTGTTTCTACTGAATTATAGGATGAAGTTTGTCCCAAAGCAGATGGTGATCCTGTTCAGCGGTGTGTATGGGCAACTGCTGTTAATGTAAAAGACAAGTTCATATACGTAACTCAGCCCACACTTGACAGAGTTCTCATTGTTGATGTACAGTCTCAGAAAGTTGTACAGGTATTTATTTCTCATTTTTAAAAGTTAATATTTAATTTAGACAAAAGAATTTAAGACTTTCCTTCGTATTTCAGAAATAGAAGTACAATTGAGAGTAAACATTATTTGGAAAAAAGCTCACCTACTTTAAACATTCAGCAGCAGTTTCTGTTAAGTGACTGTTCTTCTCAGTAGACAATTGTGAGGAAGATAACATAAAAATAGCTCTTATAAATATTATTCAAGTAGTTGAGGAAATGAGTTCTTTAGGAAGTTTCTGACTTGAGGTACCTTTTACTCGAAAACAAGGATTGGCTAAAATAGACTCTTACGACAAGAATGTGTCTATCAGTCTTGACAGAAAGGTCAGGTTTGGCTACAGAAGGTGGAGAACTGATACTCCATATGCTTTTAGACAATGAAATTACTGAAACAGTAAAAATAAACACCACACTTCGCCAAGACTGGAGATTTTGAATCCAAACTTCTTCTCTACTCTTCTTTCTCGATCTCTGGGATGCTGGAGATACTCTGCTTAGTGAAAATAATTCATAGAGTAAAAGAGAGAAATCAATGCTACAGCGATTAATGCAGTCATAGAGTTTGTGCAAAACCAGGTGTGGTGTGTTGACCCTGACTGGAGGCCAGATACCCACCAAAGCCACTCAGTCACTCCCCTCCCCAGCTGGACAAGGGAAACGAAAGGCTCATGGGTTGAGATAAGGGCAGGGAAAGATCACTCACTAATTACTGTCACACATGAAATAGGCTTGACTTTTACAATAAATTCAACTCATTTCCTTACCAAAATCTAAGAAGGATAATGAGGAGTAAAACAAATCCTAAGAACACCTGTCCCCCAGCCCTCTGTTCTTCCTGGTCTTAATTTTATTCCTGAATCTTTGCATCCTCCCCCACCAGCAGTGAGGGAGGTGAGGAGTGGGGGATCAGTTTGTCGGCTTGTCACATGTTATTTCTGCTGCTGCTCCTTCCTCAGACAGAGTAGTCTTTTCACTTCTCCCTCATGGGGCCATTCCCATGGGAAACAGTCCTCTGTGAACTTCTCCAGTGTGAGTCTTTCCCATGGGATTCAGTTCTTCACAAACTGCTTCAGTGTGGGTCCCTTTCCATGGGATACTGTCCTTCAGGAACAGATTGCTCCAGGCTGGGTCACCTATGGGCTCACAAGTCCTGCCAATAAAACTGTTTCAGTGTGGATACCTCTCTCCGAAATTTCATGGATCCTGCCAGGAGCCTGCTCCAGTTTGGGCTTCCCATGGATTCAGAGCCTCCTTCAGGCATTTATCTGCTCCAGTCTGAGGTCCTCCGGGGGCTGTATGTGGATCTCTGCTCCCGCACAGACCTTCATGGGCTGCAGGGGCACAGTTGCTTCACCGTGGCTTTGCCATGGGCTGCAGGGAATCTCTGCTGGGTCACCCAGAGCACCTCCTGCCTTTCTTTGTCCACTGGCCTGGGCATCTGCAGAGCTGTTCCTCTCACATATTCTCACTCCTCTCTCATCTGCTTGCGAGTGCTTCTCCACAATGACACTTTTGTGTGTCTCAGCTGTGTTATCCCAGAGGTTCTGCCCCACCACGGATTGACTAGATGTTGGCCAGCAGCGGGTCTGTGTTGGAACCAGCTGGCATTGGCTCTGTCGGACATGGGGGAAGCATCTGGCAGCTTCTCACAGAAGCCACCTGTATCGCTCCCCCCGCTACCAAAAGATTGTCACGCAAACCCAATGCACCAAGGTACAAGGCAGTGCTTATAGTATCATCATATTCATAGGAAACAGGTGTTCTTTAGCTAAATAAAACATGGATTTTTTAAAATTAGAAACCTGACTAAATTGTTAGTAAAAAACCCCACTTAAATAGAGCTTTTCTTCATGCCTTTTGCTTTTTTCACTGGTAAGTGAATGAAAATCTTTAATGTATAGATTATATATTAGGCTCCAGGGAGACAGTATTGTGTCCTTTGAATACTTAAAGAGGACTTACAAGAAAGTGTGAGACAGATTTATTAATAGGGACAGTAGCAATAGGACAAAGGGTAATGGTTTTAAACTAAAAGATGGTAGATTCAGACTAGATATAATGAAGACATTTTTTTACAAAGAGGTTTGTGAAACACTGTCGGAGGTTGCCCAGAGAGGTGGTAGAAGCCCTATCCCTGGAAACCTTCAAGGTCAGGTTGGATGGGGCTCTGAGCAACCTGATCTAGTAGAAGATGTCCCTGCTCACTATGGAGGTTTTGGACTAGATGACTTTTAAAGGTCCTTCCAACTCAAACTATTCCATGATGTAAGTATACACACACATTATGTATATACATATAAAATTTCAAAATGAATAGCAAAATTGAGATTACAAAATTGCATTAATTTCACAAATAATTTTAATACTTTTGCATACCTGAAACATCTGCTTTCTGTATTCTGTGTCAGCTGACTCAGACATGGCTTCCACAAGACTTGAACTATTCAAATGGTGACAGGGACTTATAAAATGTTTCATTCAAGAAGTTAATAATAAAAAAGTGTTGTTTTTTTTTACTTAAATTGACCTTTTCATATTAAAATAGAGATAAATTGAGTGGATAATGAATTTTCTTTTCTGAAAACAGTATTTCCTTTACACCTGGTTCCATATATTACTTCAGGAAGACAGACCAAAAACCCGTAGTCTCAACACAACCCACAAATTTGAAGTACTGAAATGTCTGTCAATTTTTTCCATGGTCTCTGACTGACATTCAGGTGGCAGCTTCCTTTTCTCCACAGGAGGGATGAAATATCAATGTAATTGCATTTATTAACATTTAGATTTCAGTGTCAAAAGCACATGATTCCTATTCCTCTTGAGCTCACTGAAAATAGGTTTTAATTTAGGTTTTATGAAATAGGTTCACTGGTAGGCTTTTCTAATTTGTCTTCGGTTACATTAGTTATTGTTTTAAATATCTATAAATATATATCACTTTATTATTACAAAATGCGTAGAGATACTTTCTGCAAAGATGTATGTCAATTAAAAAGTAAAATTCAGTAAAGTAACCACTAATTCAAAGTGAAGCCCTTCCCCAGAAATATGTAAAGCAATTGTGCAGTTTTTGAATGGCATTAGACTGTTCTACCATAAAAATATCCAAGTTTCTGCAATGAGCTGAAAAGGAGACATACAGAATGCCTAAGTGTAGCACATAGCTTTGTGCACTAAGTCTGTGCTACTTAGCAAATATATTGAGCTAAAACCAGGATACTCCAGAAGCTTTCATATTATTCCAGGGGGGGAAAAAATAATTTTCAAAGGAATTTTATTTTGGAGGATAGAATAGCATTGCTTTTCCCCTAGTTTAATAATATCCAGATTATGAATTTAGGAAATTCATATAGAATATATAATTAAATTTAACCAAGCTGTGGAAAACTTTTGCAGGAATGGAAGTCTTGGTTTTGATGGTTCTAGGTGTTTAAGTATTCATAATAAATTATTTTTCCATTTCACAGTACTTAACAAGGATATTTGGTAAGAAAATATAGCTAAGGAGTAACAGTTTAACCAGATAAATAAAATAAACCAAATGTGTTGCTGTCACTTTTGAACACCTAAGTAGAATTTCTACAATTCGTTACTGATCTGAATGTTATTTCCTAGGATGTGCTTAACCAAATACATGGGAAAAGTACAAGGGGTCTTGCTCTGTGTCCAGATAACCCATGCCATTATTCAAAATAGACTTAAAAACAAAGCAAAATGAAACAAAACAAAACAAAAAAGTAACAGTAGTTGCAAACAAAACAAATAAATAATTAAAGCATAAAATCTATACAATCTTTTTACATATAATATAGCTGTAAATATAGAACCACTATTGATTCACAGATGGGTTTTAGAATCGAAGTAGGGCTAATTTGGAATTTAGTGACAAGTCAAGAGATACTTTGTTCAGCATTTCTTATAACAAGCATGGCTCTGTCGTCTTGTTTTTTAAAAACAAGTATTTATTTTCTAGGTTTATTTTTCACAAGCAGGAAGAAATTTCTAACCATTAAGTGTTGCTCTACTCATATGATATGCACTTACAAAAAACACTTGTACAAACAGGAGGCACAGAAGGGAAATTTAATTTTCCAGTCAGATCAGT
Organism: Melanocharis versteri; assembly: GCA_013397845.1. Classification (NCBI taxonomy): domain Eukaryota; kingdom Metazoa; phylum Chordata; class Aves; order Passeriformes; family Melanocharitidae; genus Melanocharis; species Melanocharis versteri. Next base: position 220,865 of record VZTG01009683.1, on the reverse strand, counting down.
CTATTTTCATTACTTAGAGTACTGCCTAGCACAGAAAAAAAAAAATAAAGATTTAATTCATTTTTGGAGAATAGAAGCTAAGCTGTTCAGAAATGAGAGCATTTTTCTTGTTAGACTGCCTTTTTTTCTAAAGATCATATTAATACAGAGGATGTTATTTCCATGCATGTGCATGTGGATGTAATTATTCATAGTCTAGATCTTAAATAAGAAACCATCTTGCAAAAAAAGCACATAGGCTAGTGGGAACAAATTTGGAGATAACTTCATATTTTGAAAGTGAGAGCACTCTAATGAGACTTCCATCACTGTGCAAAAAACCTAAAGAAAATTAAAAATTTATTTGAAAGGGCTTTAAGTCATGTAGTGATGCTGTTTTCTGTGTAAAAATAATGTTTATTTGGTTTTGCTTATTACAATGTTTTCTCTGAAGTATTGCAATACATGTGATTCCTTTCTACTGTGAAAGTTAATGTAGAAGGTGTGCACATGTGTGACAACTAGATTTGAGGAGGATTTATTTTTATGACAGGTGTATTTATCAAAATAAGTACTTTAGAGGGTTCTACAGCAGACTAAATTGAAATGTATTGGAAACACGGATGTTGTATCTTTAGAGATATATATAGACAGAGAGACTTTTTGACTTTTCCAGGTAATTCTCATTCTAAAGTCGAGAGAAGCATTTGCTTTCATTTGTAAATTCTTGAAAGCAAGCACTGTCACCTGCCATTGTGCAGCATTGCATAGCGGCACACTGCTAAGTGGGATGCCTTAGAGGCTGAAGTAAACGGAGTCATCGTCATTCGGTCCTCAGTGTGCTGCTGGCAGATCAGCCTGGTCAGCTAGAAACAGCTGCGAAAGTCTGCTTCCAAGATGCTTAACTCCTTTTTGCTGCTGGCCCCCCTCTAGGGAGCTGTGCTGCCCGTGCCTGACCCTGCGGGCAATTCCTTCTGCTCCTCCCGGCTGTGCCACGACCCCAGCTCCGAACGCAGCTGGCAGTCCTCTGGCAGAACACGAATGGGTCAGACCTCTGTCTGGTGAAGCCAAAAGGAAATTTGACATGCCTCGACAAATTAGCTATACAACAGTTCAAGTATTATTTTAAACAACTTGTTTTCTAGCGTGTAGCAGGAAAAAGTTATCAAACACAAATGACCTTTTTCAAGGGGTAACTTCTGATTTTAAATGAGCCGGTGAGCAACCTGGCTTCATTTTCCATTTTCAAAAGGAAAAACAAATTCTGCTCAGATGAAGTGGTCGTTTGCAACACCTCAGGAGTACAGTTAAGTATCATCAGCAGTCTCAGCCAGCCATTAGTGCATTATCTTGAGGATCTACATCATTAGTTTAAATTAGGTTCACTTAATTAGCCAGCTGGTACTCTCCTTGACACACTGATAAACAGGCTGTGCTTTACAGTTCCATAATGGAAAGACTAAAAAACAATTTCCACCTATTTTTTCTTCTTTAATGATGAAAATAAAGGAGCAATCCCCCCAATTGTTTATCCTGTGTAGAACATCTCTTAATCAATTACATTGTCCTCCCATTTAATAACTGAAGCCTTCAGTTCTTGTAACAAAGGAAGTTTAGAGCTCAGCTGTATAAAAGGTTCATGATCTGAAGAGACAGTGCTCAAAGTTGTGGGGAAAACACTTTGGTTCTGATCACACGTCTATGAAAAGTAAGCCCTGTATTGGAAAACAAATGAAAACAATCCTTCCTACTTCAACAAAATATACACATTTTAACAGGTAGGAAGCTTGGGGTGCAGCAACATAATGTTGATTTTTTTGCAGTTATATCTTCCATTAATTCCAGTATGTGGCTTGAGAATACTCTTCCGTTTTAAGCCATTTTTCAGTAATTGGTGTAGTTTTTCAACCAATACATGTAGAGTGAGAGCGATGGCAGGGAAGGAAGATAAGTAGTTTTTTACTTGATTTAAAACCTTTGTTTTCAACTTCTTAATAGCTTCAGTATAATGTAGTTTTGATGCCAAGTGTTAGAGTACATAATGAATAAAAAACACATTTTCAGCAATTCAGTAACTCTGAATTAATCAGAAGGCTGTTTCAACAATTGACAACATAATTCTTAAATACAGCCGGAAAATATCTGGAAATGCATATCTACTCATCATTTTCATTCAAGCATATATATTATGTTTCCTTTGAAAATGTGACAGAAACAAAGGGTTTATTTTTTTATTCTATTTCAGGCAGTAAGTACAGATCCTGTTCCAGTAAAGCTACACTATGATAAATCACATGATCAAGTCTGGGTGCTGAGCTGGGGAAACATGGAAAAGAATTCACCAACTTTGCAGGTGAGGTGATCACAATGATTATATGTAAGGAAATATAGACAAGATGAACCTTTGTGTAATTTCAATGTGTTGCATATTTCCCTTTAAGCATTATTACCATGACCCCAGCAGGGACAGAGAAATTATTTTAGGTAACCAGAAAACAAGTCAGACAACTGACTTCACCAAACAAGTTAATAATTATTTTCAACATCCTTAGTCAGAACTGACAATGGCAAATTGATAGAAGGATAAGGAATGCAGCTGAAAACCACAGCATGTTGTGTACTGCCAGTCTTTTGAGAGCAAACTGTTGCTGTTCATGATATTTTTGTCCCTAGTTAGAGGATAAACCAGGCTTTAGACATACTTCCATTTCATTAAAGTTATATTGACACTCTGGAGTTGTCAAGCTCTGTCTTTATTGGTTTTTTTTCAGATGAAAGATATTGAAAATCTTTATTTTTCCCATACCTTAGAGCAGTGACAAACCTAGGGACAGTCACTAAAGAAACATCTCAAGAAGCTGTACTTACCTTACTATTTTTTTTATTAATTTCTATTACTTATCCTTATCAGTAATCCCCTGAGACTATGATGATCAGCCTTATATCAAAATTTTAAAATTCATTTTTATTTTAATTTGTTTTCCTTTTCTTCAGAAGTTAATGAAATCCTTGTGTATTTAATATGTACTTATATATAACAAAAAGAATAAGAGAAATTTGAAAAGCAAAAATAGTAACATTTGAAATCACCTTTTCAGCACCTACAGACTCTTAGTACCTTTGAGCATGCAAGGTAATTTGTGGAAGTTTAGTTGTCACTCCTACCCAGAACTTATAGTTGAGTCAGTCTTCCCATATTTTAAAGTGACTGATCATCCTCACCCTCATTTTAAATTACAATATAGATAATAGATTGTTTTATTTTCTAAAAAAAATGCACTCTAAAATGCATGTACGTGAACAGCGTAGTGGCTATTATATGGAATTGTCTTTTATTCACCCATAAACACTTGTTTCATGCAAACGTCCAAGATTTTGGGATTTGAATAAAATTTTTTTGTAACAATTTAAGGAGTATGTAAACTCAGTTCAGCTTGTTCTTCTGAAATATGTCTGTGCTATGTTGAATTACCTCATGATTGACAAGAATTGGGAGTATGCATCACCAGATGTTCCAGTGGATCTATTGATAGCATCTTATCTTTTCACTTTGCCTGAAGTGCTTAAGAAATTTAATCTCACTCTAAGATCTAGTCTTAAAAAAGGATAAACAAAAAACTTAGTTTAAACTAAGAGCTGTTACGGGGTTTAGTAATGTAAATGAATAAATATGGATTCAGGGATGATAAAAAAGATGGAGGGAAAAAGTAAGTATGAAGACTATGTGGTCAGGTATGTAATAGTTCTTTGAGATCTGTAATGTTGATCAACTTTATTCACTGTCATTTGCATTTGTTTTCTTGGTAACCTAAAGATAATACAAGAGAAGGAGTACAGAGGCAATACTGTATTCATTCATTTGGATTGAGATTTAATTTTTAAAGCGTACTTCTATATTTTATAATGATGTTACTTTACGCAGGTGATAACACAAGCCAGTGGGAGTGCTTCTCATCACACAATCCATACTCAGCCAGTGGGAAAGCAGTTTGACAGAGTGGATGACTTTTTCATTCCAGCTACAACCCTTATCATTAGCCACGTACGGTAAGTTTGTCTGAATGTAGTAGATGTAGGATTGTCTTTGTGTTCATCCAAAGAACAAGTTCTTGCTGTGACAGAACTGAACAATTCGATCAGCTGGATTTTAAAAGACGTGTGGAACAGAGAGAGGCTGAGGAAAACAGGACTACACTCAACACAGGCATAAAGCAGAGCTCTCCCCAAGATCTCTTAGAGGAAAGTCTATTTTCCTTGCTCAAAATACATTAGTGATACATATGTGATATATAATTTTCTTTTAATATTTTTTTCTATAACATTCCTACCTGTAGGGATTGAGTACCACAGTCAGGATTTTTATATCTGAGTATTGCATTAATGTGTATTAGCAGTTTGTATGTTTCAAACTTCTAAGTTTCTTTGCACGCTGACAGAGATCCATTTCATCTCAAAAAAGCTCTGCCAACAATTAACTCCATGGTTTATTCTGATATTCCAAGTTCAAGTTTCTATAGAAATACCTTCATTAGATGATCTTGACTGTCATAATTCCATTTTAGCAAAAATCTCAAATTACAGGTGTGAATAGGCATCTCCATTAAAAGGGGTATAATTACTGCTTGTAGTGAGTGGTAGTCTTTTAAATGTGAAAACATACAATTTAGGACGATTTTACAATTGATTTCAGAATTTTCTGTATATGTGCCTGTGAAGAATCTTAGTCTTCTGTATCAAAGAACATTTGGCTTCTTCTAAAGACGTTGTTGATGAAAGATTACTTTTGAAATTCCCTACAAAACTCTTAACTAACAAGTTAGCAATCAGCCATATGGAATTTAAAAAGAAATATATAAATTAATATTGCTGAATAATAAATTGTCTCTAAGTATCATTATTACCATGTTTCTTGAACTGAGTAGACAAATTCCTGTTATGTCCCTGAAGTATTCTGTAGTCCTCACATTCAGCCTTAGGAAAACATGAAATATTTCTGCTGTATTTGGAACAGATATGTGTTGTGAGAACAAAGGTTACTGCTTCATAACTAGCAAGTACTAGAGGTACTGCCCCAACAGAACTGCCATTTAGATACTTAAATGTTCAAGTAAATAGGAAAATAAAAACATGGATAGGGATAAACATCATACAAGGAGGGGAATCAGGACTGGGAAAAGAAAAATAGGGCCAGCCCAAATCTAGCATTGGATTTGTCTTGTCTAACTCAAACTATTTTAAGTTGATATTTTGCCCAAATAGGTCAAGTAGGCGCTTCCTGCTTTGCATGTTGAGTCACAGTTACCTTCAGCTGCTGAGTCATTTCACATGTCCTATATGCAACTCAAGAGAAAAGAGAATGAAAAATAAAAGAAAACCCACAGGAATAAAACAGGGTATGAAATTAATTGAACGCTGAAAGAATAAAATTGGATAAGTGCCTGCAGATATATAATTAACATATACATCAGGCCTAGTAATTTTTTTTTTTTTTTAATTCACGTGCCAGATAAAATTGCCACGATTGCCAAAATGCCAAAAGAAAATTCGTGGTCTGGCCAAAAGCCTGCAGTAGTCCACTGCTAAAACCATAGATTTGAGGGGTTTAATGAACAAAATCAATTTGGTTTTACCAAATCATGAGCTGCTATTAGTTCTATAGAATGGCTTTTCTTAAAAAGAAAAGAGAAAAAACAGTATGTAGACAAAGAAGGTGCTTTTTTTTTTAATGTGTTTTTCAAGAGCTGTTTATTTTAGTCAGTTGTTGAAGAATTTGTCTTCCATAAAATGTCTGGCCTGCAAGTACCTTGATTTTTTCGTTTAAATAGGAGTGCACTATGTGAACAGTGTTACAGAAAAGATTTAAAATTAATTGTATTCATCAAATTAGTAGTGATGTAGAAAAACCCAGTCTATTAAATTTAATAACTCTGGTCAACAACAAAAAAAACCAAAAAAACCAAAAAAAACCCAAAAACAAAAACAAAAAAACCAACAAAAGCTCGATCACAGCATGTGTTTCTTAAGGCTGTTAGGCAAACAACATAAAGCTTATTATTCTTGGGAGTGTATACAAACCAGGGGAGCAATTTATGAGTGTGAACTGCAAAAAACAGCTAAAAGGGAAATAACCCCACTGGCTAAGTTGGCTGGTGTAGTAAATTGCCCAAGGGCCCTATTTATTCTTTGTCAGAAATCAGTTCCCTTTGACCATGCAACACCAGCCCCTTTCAGAAAAATGAAAGCTTTCTGTAGCTAGGTGCATTTGTCACCTGCAAACTAAAATTTTGAGTGATGGAGCAGAAGACAGTATGCATGGCTTACCAAATTAGCATCCAGAACTAAACACACTGTCCAAATAAAGGCAATTCTAAGCGAAAAAAAAAACAAAACCAAAAAGACATATCACTTGAGAGAATTAATTAAGTTTTGTAACAACTAGCACAAACCATCTGATACCATCTGCAGTGTATCACTATCTACATCCTATTCTGTCCAATAGGTTGGCTTGTTGGCATGTAGGAACAGAAGTAAAGGCAAATAATTTAAAGCTATAGTGAGTCAATTTTTTTCTTTTTAATAATACCTAAAATGGTAATTGCTAGTAGTAGGTGCATAAGTGTTTAAAACTTGTTGCAAAATAATTTTACTTAAGAAGTGATGGAACTATACTTTTGCTTAACCTACGTGAGTTATTTTTATATATGAAAATCCAAATGGGCTGCCCACTATTAGAAAAGAAAATTCCACACATTTTAATGCTCTTTTGGGCAGCAGATAATTTAGGACACACTTCCTCCAGATCAGACATTTGAAGAGATACTATGAATTTTGGTCTCAGGTAAACAGTAATTCATTCCAAGGAAAAAAGTTTTTTCCCATATTTTTCCTACCCCTGGCTGAGTTAATATTTCCTTTACTTATCACACAGCAGGAATCAGGGCAAATAACCTTTTGGTTTGATAACCAGCAGGCATAACATACATGCTCTGAACAACTGTGATGCACCATCAAAACATCAGCTAACCAAAATAAGTAGGCATGAGCCAAAAGAAGTAGAGGAAAAAAATAGATGAATTTATTGTCTTTAAACTTTCTTTTATAATTGATAGCTAGTTGATATGTGTACAGAAGAGGACAAGAAAAGAAACTTTATCATTCTGGGGAGAAAAATGTGGTAGGTTCAGTGCCACCAGTTCGTTTTGGGATGTTAGGAAGGTGTCTCCCTCTCTTTTATGTTCCAGTAATTCTATTTCCTTCCACTCAAACACCATTAGGAATCAAACAATAATTTGTCTGTAATCCATTTGTATCTGCATTCATAAATGTATGTATGTGTGTGTATGTATATATTTATAAAGAAAAGAAAATATCTCTTAGTTTTAGTGAAAACATACTAAATATCTCCCTAATAACGTGTAGAGCATCCTCACTGATGTTTTCAGATAGCAAATCCATGGTTGTACAGAGAGCCTCATCTGCAGATAGATCTGGTTGTCATCCCATGATAATGCTTTAAAAATATAGGTGACTTAATGCTAGAATTTCCTGTCTGTTTTTTTTTGACAAGACTAGTTCCCCTGCTGACTCTAAGAGAGGAATTGCCTCATGTCTTTGAGCATTCCTTCATGGTGGAAATAAATTTCCTTCTTTTTCTCGCTTAGCAAGCTCAAGGTTTAGACAAAGTGAGTTTACCATGAGTTTTAATGAGTTTCTTGTACCAGCTAGCTTTAGTGTAACGCAGAACAGATCTTAATCTTGGAAAAAGAGACTATGACACAAAACAGTAATAATTATTGATAGAAAGAGCACTGAAAGAAGTTTGCTCAGTCTTGCTGTTGGAAATCTGAAGATTTCAAAGGGAAGAAATTTTATATTCATCTTGCCTATCCTGAAAAATAGCCCATCCTGCTATTATCATTGGCTGTGCACTCACTGTCAATATACTTTGAATTATACCAAGAGAATGAATGAATGAGTGAATGTAAAGCACTGTTTTTCATGCACACTCTCATGCCCATATTTTCTGTACACACAGCTTGAAAAAATTCCCGCCTCCCCCATTTCTGTTGAAAAATTATCAAACACTAGGGCCACGAAAGGAGGTGGGATGAGATCTATTACTCTGTAATAAATGGTACACATTCCAAGGTGTTTTTCTTCAGTTATTTCTGAAGCTTTTTTCTTTTGTAGATGCACCTATAAGAATTGGGTATATGTTTCCAATATTGGTCCTTGTACATTTACTGAGAACAAAAATTTATTCAGGGAGCTATTTCTGTTCTGAAGCAATTCATGACAACCAATGATCTTGTCCTTAATTGTCTGCTAATACCACTTATTATCGTAAAAATAGACTTTTGCAATTAGTATGTGGGATGGTTGCAGAACGATGACTTGTACATTACTCATGAAAATATATTCTTGGAAGCCTAAGGAGCAAAAGGGCTGATTATTTGAGCTAGTGTTCATAAATCGAAGTGAACGAAAGATAATTGGAATAAATTAAGGTCTTTCACTACACTCTGTAAAATGTTTCAAAAGCAGTATTAAATGAGCACACTGTAGTGGAGTAACTCTAACTTTTTAGATGTTTTAATCTTTGAGCAGTGTTTTAAATGTCATGCAGTTACCTGACCTAACAAGTGGAAGAATGAGCAATCAACTCACTGGTGAGATGGCTCAGGATATGAATAGAGCTAACATATTCTGTTTGAATTTTTTCTGTCTTTTATGCCTCTGTTGTGTACGGTAATAGGGGAAGCAGTCTTTCTAAAATTACACTTATTCATTTGCACAAAACAATCCAAAAACTAAGCTTTTCTTTAAGAGGTAATTGGAATGTGCTGCCAATGCATTCCTGTGAACCTTCTTAAATGAAACCCATATGGGGTGGTGATTCAGTGCATTCACATTTCATTCCAGAGTTTAAGCTCCTACAGAGGTGTGAAGTAGCTGACAGAGTGTGAGAGCATTTTCAGTGTTTCTATGCAAATAATCAAACAGAAAATATTATTTTTGCTGCAAAAATACTGCATAATCAGAAAAAGCTTTCTATTCAGTAGTTTCTGAGTGAAACAATGGAAGTGGTAAATGCTAAGTCAGCTGTAGATGAAACATTAACAAAAGAAATAGAATTAATTTAAGGGTTGAATTTTTCATGTAGACAGTATGATTTAGTGCAAAGATAAGGGAGAATTTAATATTTTAAAAATTCAGTTAATGCACATTAGAGGAGCAGAAATTTTGAGACAGTTCTTAGTCATCAAGCTATGAGCCTATAATGATGCAGGGAAAATAGGGAAACAGCTTGAAAGCTTGAGGAATCTGAGACAGCTCAGTAGTACCAGGGCAAGAAAAAAAGATCTAGAAAGTATTCTGCAATTTCTAATAATGATTGTGGAATCTGTCAGTGAATCCTTCATGGTGGCACAGCACACAAAAGAAGTTTAGGGGTTCACTCTGCAGCCTCCTACTCTGTGTCTCAGTGAGAGACTCATGCTAAATGGAAACCTTGTAGTCATTCTTTCCCCTCTCCACATATTTTTCCCCCAAAAGAAGGACCCTTCTGGTCCATAAATATGTTGCTTTTGAAAAATAGAGTTATTTAGGAAAGATAGAAGAGGGCAAAAAGTCTTTTCCTGCATCTTTTTTTTTTTTTTGCTTTAAATAGTGGATTTTAGAGCATCTTTGTTCCAGAGGGAATACGAAGAATGACAGATTGAGAGATTCTGCTCAAACAGTTTTAAAGCATTGGAACTTACTTTGTCCAGCTAGCACTACTGGCAACAATAGCAGCTATTGAAATAACTGCCTTTTTAGAAATGTGCAGGGCCTCTTTAGTATGTCAAACCTGTATTCTCTACTTCAGTCCTCCTCTGTTTACATGTTCCCACCCAAAAATTCCAAAAATGTAGTCGCTCCTTATCTTTAAACTAAGAAACTCTTAGTCCTCTAGGTAATTAAAAGATAAACTAAGTGCCCAAATTTCCACCTGTATTCTCTTTCAGCTCCACTCTTACATTCTAACTGACAAGGACCAGTGTTTGTAGGCTTTAAAATGTGCTAGGCGATAAGGATTCCCTACTCTGTCTGTGGGAAAACACCGACAGAAATCATGAAAATGAAGATAATTGCCATCGTTCCACAAGTGCAGTTAAGATTTGTTGTCACTGAAATGATGTTCTGAGGTGTACAGAACATTTTTGAAGCCAGGGCATTTTGGAATTCAGGAAGAAAATATTTTAAATTTTAAAGTTCGTTTTCTTCTCGGTGCCATGAAATTTAATTAATAATTAATTGCACATTTAAATGTAGCCAGTATAAAACTATTTTAATATTTTTATTCAGTGTGACTGCTTCTAGCCTTGCAAAATAAATGTGTGCACACATACACACACACACACACATATATAAGGAATCAGTCTGGAAAACTATCTTGTTTGTGGAATCAGTTATTCTGCATGCCTTTTCCCATGGCAGCTGCCAATACAATACTGCTTGACCAATTTATATAACTTATGGTCCAAATTTTTTCCTCTTAGGTACTTTGAGTAAAACTTCACAAAGTTCTTGAACAACAAATTCTGGATGTCAGCAGAAAAAAAGATTATATGAAAAACCATTTCCACTTCAGCGTGACTGTTTAGAAATGAGAATTCTCTTCAGGTGTTACCTGAAACTTGAGATTGCAGCCAGCCTTTGTAGCACCACAAAACAACAGCATCAGTTAAAAAAAAAAATTAAAAAAGAATCCTTTTGTTTTACTTGACCTTCCCCATTAGCTCAGAAAATGCCTGGAACCTGCTTTAAGTCTAGTCAGCTGTAATACAGCAAAAGGCAGTTTTGCTAAATTGTATTTTTTTAATTTTAACACTGTAAGGTTTTTTCTCTTTTGCATGTGCAGAAGTCATTACAGGAATTTTTACCTTTGGAAAAATATCACCTTCCATCTGAAGTGGCCAAACCTTTGCGAAAAATAAAGGTTGTATCTGTCTCCTAGAACTTACCTGCTTTTAAAAATTCAGCATCTACCAGTATGTAGAAATACATGACACAATGAAATGTTTAAAAACATGATCAATTATAAGAAGAAACTAATCTCTGCAATTTTGGCATGTAATTTTTTGTACACAGTGGTTAGAAGTTACCTTAGTGCTGCCTTAATTACTCATCAGTTTTCAAAAAATGCCCCAAATTATAAACATTCATTTATTGGCTTGGAGGCAATCTTAAAATGATGCAATAATCAATTTTTTTAACTATTTGTTGACAAACAACCACAGCACAATTAATTTTAAAAATGTTGCTGGGTCTGGCTTAGATGCAGCTAGTTTTCTTGATAGCAGCAAGAATAGTGCTGTAGCCTAGGTCTGTGACCTAGTAAAAATGTGATTGGAAATTTTCATTTGTTCATTTCTATTTTTTAACATTTAGAATAGATTTTTGCTAATTGTGTTTAAGCTCTCCTATTTGTTGTTATGTTACAAACCCATTTTAAATGGGTTTAAATCATATGAATCAAAGACTTCAAAGAAACTTTGAAATCTACACAAATAGGATATTTTTGTCTGTGTTCCTTCCATGGGTCCTCAGGTGACAGTGTGTAACATCTTATGGTGAATAAAACATCCAACTTCCATCCTAACAGAGCCACTCGAACCAACCCCCACCTCCCGTATAATCTGCAAATTAGAACACAGCAATTTGCCATCATGTGCCTGATCTTTTTTCCCATTATAATCTTATGTTTTAAATACAAATGTCATCTCTGATGCTTCTATATGCACAAAATAATATTTTGTCATGTTTTTTTAAAAGAAAAAATATTTTCTTAATTAGGGTCTCTAGTAAAAACTAAAAGGAGAGAAAGGAATTGTGGTAAAGTTCAGTATTTTTTATTAAGAATATTCATATATCCCCAGCTATAAAAGTATGTGAACTTCATGTTTAAAATTAAGAAAAAGCTCTATTGAGACTGTTTTGATATATGTAATTTATCGCCTTTGTAGTCTTTATCTCTACCTCGTGATTCATTCTGTACTAGTGCTGACTATTTCTTTTGACATATATAAATTTGACTGTTCAGTCCATATGACATCTGCCCACCTTGATGTTGCCACATTTTCTGAAGTGCCAGATTTTCTTAATCCTATCCTACCTTGTACTGACATTTAGGAGCATCTTTAGAATGTCTTTTGTTCACTGTGTCTGTATAGCTAGCCATTTATTTGACTTTTATTGCTTTAAAAACGATTTTTTTTATTCAATTGCTAGCTCTCCTTCCCTAGAAAGTGTGAGACAGAAAAATGCATTTTCTGCCAACACTAAAAATAGATTTTTACTGTGTGGGTTCCCTTATGATATAACACGAACAGTTTCATATATTCCTGGATTCTAAAAATGTAGAAATTCAGGTACTTCCCTTTGTCCTAAAATTTCTTGGATTATTTCTTGTCAGCATTGGACAACAATTTGCAATAATTAAAAACTGCATTGTAAGACACATCTTGCAAGTGCTCCGCAAAAGGGACCTCAAATATTTCACAGACTTCGGCATCACTAGTACCCTAAAAATTCAGGATTTATCCCTACTCTGCAAATGTGCACTAAATGTGAGAAGTCCTGGGCTTTGTGCAGCATGTTAAAAGAAGCCAGCACTTCCTACAAGAAGTGCTTGTAAACACTTACTTGATTTATCCAGCTGAGTTACAGAAGACAACTTGCATAGTATTTCCCACAAATAAATGCTTGAAAGATTGTATCACTTGTGATTCCTCCACCCGAGTGAAAACTATCCCAGTAAGAGTGAGGATTTTGTTGATGACACTTACAAAGTCATTTACTTTGTCTCAGCAGCATTAAATTTGTGGTGTTCATTCTTTAATCCAGAGCCAATCTTATTAAACATGATGTAGGATAAACTCAGAGGCTGAAAGCTTACTAACGCACAAAGCTATCTATTTTATAATATTATTTTCTGTCTCTGTTGCTTATTTTCTAGCAATGGATTTTTTCTTCTATTCAATCTCAGAACACAAAGCTTAATTTGAGATCTCTTTATTCTAAGAACATAACGCTTGTCAAGATTCCTCCAAGCCCTTGCTGAAATATTTCTTCCATTCTGTCTTGCTTGGATGTCTTGAAGTCCTTGATATCCTTATTTTTCAAAATAATGGTCAGTATGTGCTGAGAGAGTAAAAGAAAGAGAGAAAAAAAATAATCATTTTAGTATGTTTGACCATCATTGACTGTGGAGTCTCTGACATTCAATTTAATCCTCTCTATGCTGAGCTCCCTCTGAGAATGGAAATACAGAAACCATATTCACTTCTATGAAGTATATGAAAAGCAATATAAAAAAAGAATAAAATCTTCAGAACAAATCTGTGAATATCAATTTCTGAAATCTTGGAATACTTACTATAAAGATCACTTTCATTCAGGTCTCTCAGGTGATATTCAACACTTGTTTTTCCCTTTGTGTGGGAGAGCAGGTCTCTTGGGATTTTTTTTCTTTTGCCCCTAGCACTTGCAATGTCCTTTTCTATTCTATTTCAATACATTTTAGGATATAATCAGGAATTTTATCATTACTAAGACTGTCTGCTCCCATAGATCTAAAAATGTTGGTTTCATACAACATACAATTGAATATTAAGTTCCTTTCTGAATTAATCTATGAAGACCTGTGTTTGTTTCTGTCAGTATTATAAAGTAGACCTATGACTTCTGACTTCTGACTTCTGATGGATTGGATCTCTGCTAGCACCTGTTTTTATCGTAGAAAGGTATTCCTTAATCTACATAGTAATAATGATAATCACGATTTTAATGAAAGCAAGTTATATCTGTCTAGATATTAATTTTCCTCTTTCATCCCACATATGGTATAAATTTCAAAGATTACCTGACCTTTTTTCCTTCTAATTGGAGAAGTACAGATGAGATGTTTAATGTGCAAATCTATAAAAACACAGAAACCTGAAGTTTTCAAAACCCAGAACTTCTTCCCAAGCAGGAGTATAATAAAAAGGTCAATATTTTTAGAAAATTATACCTGTCATCAAATTATTTTCTTCATATAACATAAATGATCTTGTTTCAGTCTAAAATTACTCATTTTCCATGAGAGTGGCCCCACAGCCTTATATTCTGTGGGTTTTAATTTTCTTTTTTATTTAACCATTTCTTTCCCATTCCTAAGGACTGCTATGTTATTACTTCCAAGGTACATTATCACAGCCATGCAATACTGATGCAAATGTTATTTCTCTTTTTTACGAGGCACTTCTAAACATTTCATTTACAATAATTGCAACAGCTAAATAGATAAAGTGGTGGAGAGGGCAGAAATATTTTGCAGATGTGTGTGTAAATGTATGTGTTCGTGCACATAAACACTTACAAAAAGAGAGAATTATTAAGATTTTATAGAAGATGGAAATATTTCCTCCGATAGGAAGATGCTTTTTGCTTAATGCTGTTACATGCAAATACCAAAAAAGAAGAAAAAAATGTATTTTCTGGTATGAGAGAAAAATATGAAGCAAGTGTACTTAATGTTATAAAGAGCATCCGGAACAAAATTAGGAAAGCAAACTTAGAAGGTCAAAAACTGCTATAGTACCCAAAAGAAAGGCATCATTTGTGCTGATGAGCAGTTCCTACTGGGAAAAATCCACTTAGCCTTTTTTTATCATCAAAAAACCATTTCTGAACTGCAGAAATTAAAGAAAAGTCTTTTCAGAGCAACCTGCCAGAAGTGAACTATTTCAGGCAACAATAATGTTGTATGTCCTGAAGAGAAATCTGTTATGCTCTTGCAGTGCTGAGTTTTTGAAACTAGAAACACTTCCACAATCAAAAATATTTTTTGTCTAGAGGTAAATATTTTATTTTCTGCATTATACTACAGTAATTGTAATAGAATGTGACAATGAAAACTGTGTATTTTAAAATCACTTTAAGTAAGAAAAAATACTTGTGTGATGCTTTGAATGGTATGAATGCAAGGCATCTGAAGTAAAATATATCAGTGTGAGCAGTCTTCTTTACAATCACCTTGTATGGATATAAATTGAAGTGTAATTTTAACAAAGTAAATAATGTTTGCAGTAACGTATGTTAAGTTCTTAGAAAATTCTTAGTTGCACTGGTGGCAAAAACTCCAAGCACCAGTAAAGGCAATTGAGCTGTACATCTAAAAATAAAAAGTTCTTACACTAATTTTCCTTTCCTTAATTATTAATATTTGCTTCTCCAGAGCTACTGTGGATAACTTCATTTCAACAGAAAAAGTGTTTGGTATATAACACACTTCTATTTCAGTATTTTGTTTAAATGGTAGTAGTTTGCCGTGTTGGCAAATCAGAAGCTTTTTATAAAATCAGGGTAGACCCTGAACCTCTAACACATTGTTCTTGGGTAGTTAATAGCATTTTCTTTCGAGACCCAGGAATCTTTTGGTCAGCAGATTTGATCAAACTTTGTGATAATAGAACTTTATCTTCCTGGGTTGAATTTTTTGCATTTTTTTTGAAAAAAAGTGGTATCTAAGGCATAGGATATTGGGTGGCTTTAAACAAAATTTTAATTCACTCAGGATAATGTAGATAAGAGGTTTGGGTTTGTTTTTTTTTTTTTTTTTCTTGAACGAAGTTATTTGGGTAAAAATTTTCTCTTTTGTATGAAAATACTGCTGTTTGCTTCTTGTGCAGATAATTTTGATTGTAGCTCATTTAATTATCTTCTGTTACACTTGCTTTCTATTTTGAGAACATAATTTTCCTGAAGAGATTGATTTCAGATTTAAAAAAATATCTATAGACTTCATGAGGGTAATCTATGGGGGTAGGTCAAAACCAGAAAGGATAGGGGACATCAGTTTTTACATCATCATCGTCATCATCACTCCTCCTTCTTCTTCTTCTTCTATTCTGTTGATGTTCCTAAACTGAGGGATACATTTCTTAAAGTTTTATTTTAATATATTCTTTAAAAGAAATGAAAAATGAAATTTATCCTCATTTCTAGGAAAAAAATTCCAAATATTTTCTCTATTTTGTCTTTTTAAACAATGCTTAGATATTCACTTTTTTATACTGACTGCAGTTGCAGTGGTAAGTAATATATGTGACTTATCTAAGAGATGAAAATTAGATAGAGGAACTCAGGTTGTTAATTTGCCATCTGTTGGCAGCTCCACACTTGTGTCTTGCTTGCCAATTCTTTATGCATAGCAGAGGCAAAGTAACCTGCTCTACCTGAAGGTTGGGAAAAAAATGACACCTTGCAAATTTAAAGAAGCAGTGTCAGAATTCCCGTGACTTTGGCACTTTTCTAGTACAGGACTTCTTCAAGTCCTGCATTGAGTTTTGTTTTTCTT
This sequence comes from Melanocharis versteri, assembly GCA_013397845.1. NCBI lineage: Eukaryota > Metazoa > Chordata > Aves > Passeriformes > Melanocharitidae > Melanocharis > Melanocharis versteri. The sequence continues at coordinate 204,502 of VZTG01009683.1, read as the reverse complement.
CTTCATTTGTTGTTTTTCTCTTGTGACCTTTGCTTTAGTGTGTTTTGCACAATAACCTAGTATACATTTCACAGTATTATGAAGACAATAAATATTGGTGAGACAATTTGGACCTAACTCTGCTATAGTTAATTCAAGTAATTGTGCCTCAGTAGGCTTTAATTTCTTCCTGTGTTATCCGTGTGGGAATGTGGGACCGATGCTTTAGAATGGGAAAAGTTGTGTAGCATGGGTGGTGTACCATTCCCTTGCACAGCTTTTATAATTCCTGTCCACAGAAACACTTTAAAAAATCACTCTTTAAAAGCTGGAAAATTTCCTGAACTTTTAAAATCGGTACATATAGCATGGTTACTAGCCACATTCCATTATATTAGTATTCTTGAAAAATATTAGCTATCTTTTGCAAATTCATTCAATCTGAAGTGGATTCCATCTCAGTATTTTGCAGTAACCATGGTGTTAGTTCTGTCGGAGTGTATCAAGTACTTTAAGAGTGTCATGAAAACATCGTTCACTAAGACATTGTGATAAACAAAGTTGCTTTTGGAAAATTCGTATATGATTTGCATGCGGTTCATAGATCTCTGCAAAACCCTAAGATAAAAATGAAAGGCAGGCTCTGAAGGGTTTCTGTTTATCTGTTGGATGGCTCTCTAGCCTTGAAAAAATATTGAAGTTGATTGTTATGGTTGGCAAAATGTACTTTTTGTGGAAAGTAAAGTGATGGTTTTCTGTTAAAGCTGTGCTTTGAGAGTGTTGAAAATCATCTTCAGAGATTCCTGAAGATTCTGGGAGGGACATCTCTGCTTTAGGGCTGTTTTGCATGGAGACTTATAAAACGTTCTTCACTCTGTGCAGGCACTTTCAGCAGTGCTAGCTATTCCTCTAATCAGTAATTTTAATTTCTGACCACAAAGGGCAGCTTTAATAGCCTCTACAGCTGTAGGATGCCTGAACTTACTATAATGGCTTGGAGAAACAGACAATAACATTTCAAACATAATTGCAGCTCTTAGTCACATCGTGATGTAGTGTCAGTCATTTAAGCTTCAATTGTCCAAATCTGTGTGAAGTTTTAAAAGGCTATCTTTGGATATTATGTTTTCATGCTGATAGGGTGCTTATGGTGAGTGTGAGGTTCAGCTTGTAGGCACCTAGATTTAAATGTGAAAATACAGTGGGTGTAAGCTGTCTGTCTTCTGCAATGGTTAGTGGAGATTTAGTCTATACATACCGTGGAGTTCAGAAAACAATTTTTCTCACCCCCTACAGGCCTCTGGTACTGGTTATTTTAAAAAATTCTTTGGACTCTGTTGACTGTATGGTCTAGATTTGTGCCAGCAAAAATAGCAGCTTAGATTTTCAGCTCGTATTCAGATGTACACAGTTGTGCATAGAAACGTAGATGTCCACAAAAGAGGAATACTACTTGTAGAGAGTGATTTTTGCACTAAGGGGTCGTGGTGAAGCTGTACATTTGTAATGGCAATTCTTGAGCCTCTTTATTGACCACTGATACAATCAAAGAGGAGGGAAGCAGCTGTGCTTGATTAGGACTGCAGAAATAGGGTTTTTTTTGTTTATTTCAAAGCAATAAGGGGATAAATATAAACAAATTGATATGTTTATGTACTCTGGAAGAGATACAGTTAAGGTGTATAATTTTTGTTATTTTTTATTTTCTGGTTCATATATCAATTTTTAATAAACTGGTGAGAAGAACAGATTATAAAAAATACAGTACTTAAGATTAAACTGGTCATTGTGGCAGTGCACTCATTTTGCACGTGTGATCATTCTAAACTACACCTTTTTTTTTCATTTTAAAGTGTATTACTTGAAATTCTTATCAGAACCACCGAGAACTCAACTCTGTGTGGCTTGAGATCTAGCACTGCCATCCTAAATGATATATGATACTGGTATACAGGCATTCAACTCTCCATTTCATCAGCTGAAAATGAAAATATTTATGTTTAATCCTGAGAGAGAGCATGCTTATCCCTTGAGATAACAAAGAAAGGCCATCGCTTTCAAGGATACTACCACTTGATCTCAAACAGCACCAGTAGGCTCTTTATAGGCAAATTTGGAAGATACAGAATTGTGCAGAGAGGAGCAGTGAAAATGTTTGGAACCTTAGGACTGAGTCCCTGTGAGGCAAAAAATTATTTTTACTTTTCCACTTCTCATATTAGAAGAAAAAACAGTGGAAGGAGGGATGCCCTAAAACATGCTTTTCTTCCTATGCTTCAACTGCAATCTGATTATACCTGCTCTACATACTCACATGCATGTATGCATGTTTATGTTTTGCAACATTCTCTTTTTATATCAAATAATACATGCCTCCATTAAAACTCTGCAGACTGGCAGTAAGTAAACTGCAGGTAGGTGAGAGTGATGTTTCATGCATTTTCAGCACTGAATTGGTGGGGGGTTTTTCCCCTCTTACCACTTCCTCTGTCCTGTAGGATTTAGATGACAGAAGAAGGGTCTGAAGGGGAATTCACAGATGTTTAGGGATCTTTTGCTACACACCTATTAACAGTCATAACAAAATGGTAGCAGAATCCTTGCCAATGTGAAATACACCAACCCACAGGATGCGTTTGCCCTGTGACTGTATCAACTGAATTCCAAAAAGGCTTGACAGTAAACAACCTCCTTGTGAAATGGCTATGTATTTTGGTTTGTAAACAATGTCAACCCTTTTCAGATATGGAAAGAGATAATAAAATCTGGCAGTGCTAAAGTTCAGGCAATGAGTACTGAACTTCTGGAATAAGTTTCTTATTTAAGCCTTTTCTCAGTACTAGAAAATAGGAAAAAAATTTACTAAGGTACTACGGTGATGAAGATGGAGAGTTATGCACATAAATGCGACATCCTATAACCAGGAAACCTCCCACAGAACTGGGTGAGTCACCAAAGATTTCAGCCAGCTTTCTGTTTTTCAGGTTCATTTACAACTATTAATAAATATCACATTCTACCAATGATATTTCTACAGTACATTTTCTAATTAATTTATTGAAATCTAGCTTCTTGTTATGGAACAAACCCACAAAATCCAGAGCAGGAAGCTGTACCCATTTTAAATTGTTTAATGACATTCAAAGCATTTCTGGTATAGCTAGAAAGAGCAATGACATTACAGATATATAAGAACAGTGAGATATTTGAGAGGAAAAAGATGTTTTGTTCATTCCTCAAAAGCAAAATACTCTTCTTGAGCTCTGCCAGAGTCAATGCTACTTAGGCTGAACAGACTTGATTAAGAACTTGAGAGGAATTTGATATAAAACCAACATTACTTGTTCTAAACCATAATAAACCATTTTTCTACATTAACAGAGGAGTTTTTTTCTGGTTTGAAAGCCCCCCACCTTAAATGACAGTGATTGAATAATTTATTTAGGGCAGTGAAAGAGAGCCAGCTATATAAATCCTGTTGCAGTATGATAATTTGAACTTCCATATTTTCTCGTAAGTGAAAGTTTTATAGCAGGTAAGGAAAAGAAAATTTGGTTTTTACCTTCTATACATATAACAAACAGTGGAACTTAAGATGATGGAAATTTTGCGGGTAAAAAACTGTGAAAATTAGGTATGAAAAGAGAGGGGACTTGAAAATACCTGTAAAACTGACAATATTTATGTAAGTGAATAACTTTAACTAGTTCCCTTACTAGTAACCTAGTAAGATTTCCAAAATAGATACCTTTTTAAATATAAGTTTAATGTTAGTGCCTCATGTCATAAGTTACTTCTCAGTGATGGGCAGGCTCCTTTGAGCACATTATTCCAAAGAAAGATTTGTTGAAAGATTTCCCTCACTCTGAGACATTTGATAATCTGATGAGAGCAAGAGGGAAGAGTAGTTTTGGTAGAGCAATAATCTGATTTGACAGCTTGGCAATGAGAGTTTTCAGGGCTTTTTTCAGGAAATAGGATAGTGGTAATTAGGATAACTACTTTGGGAAAAGAATTACGGAGTTCCTGGGTTTACTGTTATTTTTGTTCTGAATGTGTTACAGACAGGCTTATAGTTCCATAAAACTTGAAGCAAAATCCCATATTTTAAATACCTTTAAAATGCTTTTAAAATACTTAAAAAATATGGTCTTGAGTTTATTTTGTGAGACAATAGCAGAACTAATAATTTATAACATTGTTAACTTCGTCACTGTAGTTACGTGACTTTAAATATGTGGGCGCATTTTTTCATTTTTTAAAAATAAGGCAATCATCCATACGATCTGCATTTTTTTTTAAATGCATTTTGCAATTATCACCTTTTAGGATACACTTACCACCTCTTTTAAGCTGGCTTGGACAAGTACATTTTAGTTACCTCAGCTTCCCTTTGTCCGGATTCTGTAGAGCTCATTATGGAAAACTAACGACTCTGTATGGTGAGCTGTCCCCAGCCAGCAGCTGAGCTCCCACCTAGCAGGAGCAACAGCTAATTTGGAAGAAGTTTTATAGTTGAACATAATGTTACATGTCATGGAATATCCCTGGGGTAGCTCACTGTGTCACCTCCCAACATTTTCCAAACATGGGAAAGGCAGAGTAAGAAACAGAGAAGGCCTCGATGGTGTGCCAACAGTGCTCAACAACAACTAAAACAATGGTGAGTTATCAACACTTTTGTTCACAAATTTAAAACACAGCACCATACAGGTTGGTATGATAAAAATTAACTCCATCTCAGCCAAATCCAGTATACTACTCTTACAGAAACTGCTATAGAGTTGCAAAGTATGATTAGCCCTATTTCTTTTAAACTTTTGTCACAACATATGGTCAAAAATTTTGAAAATCTGGGATTAAAATCTTTATTGCTTATTCATATGGAGTAAGTGAAAAAAGAAACAAACACAGATTTCGCAGTTCTAGCATTTACTCCAATAGGAGTGATATGCCCACAGGCTACAGTTCCCACTTGCATTAACTGTAAATTAACTGTAAAATAACTTATTGGAAATGTAAAGATTTGCTCTCATGTCTGGCAGGTTTAAGTTACATGTGATTCCAGTATGCACTGTGACGAACACCTTTATGTGCTGTCTTGTATTGTGCATGATTTCTCTGCATAGAAGAGACAAAAGGGTTGAAATTGTCATGAATAGTTATCAGAAATTAATGAGCAGTGGGAGGCTTCTACATACTAAGCTGTATGAGAGGAAACTTTGCACTGAATATTCCATCAACTATCTATAAAACATTCAGGAAAAGTGAAGGTATTCTCAACTATCACTTGTTGTTTACCAACAGCCTAATCATAAAAACCAGTGTAAATGTGCAGAGGTGACAGACACAATTTCATCACATAATTATGAATGGCTGTATTTTTTAAGTCATTTTTGCAGCCGAGTGCTTTGGAGAGTTATAATATTATGTCTACTTTGGGAGTTGGGTTCAGTCTCTACAGAACATAGAGTACTAGTGTAGACTTATTTACTTAGATTTAATAGCTTTCCTTTACTTGGAATGGAAAAAGAAATCTTGGGATAGTCAAAGCTCAGCATATACACTTACTGATTTGGTTTACTGAGAACTCATACAAAAGTGTCCCTGATATAAATCGTGTGAAATGTCCCCATTTTGCTGGTTCTGTAGACACCTCTGGAGGACAACATTTTCTTACCCTGTTTTATTATATACAGCTTTTTTGCATCCCCCAATCTACTTGCCTATGCGATCCAAAACTGTCACCTTAGTGACTTGCACTACTTTTTCCTGACATATTTGGTAAGCGCTGTTTTCTTTTACAGTTGCTCTTGTCTCCTCATTAGAAATATAAGGGCAAATCTGGCAATGGAAGTAGAGTTAGTAATCCAACACTGGTATGCTGAGAAGGTTCATAATACTGTAGAGAAGGGAAGACAGATTCATCTGTTAGAAGGCAGCAATTAGGTTATTAGACAGTGGGCTTAAATTTATTTGCAACTGATCATTGCTGTGTTTAAACAGGTAACTGTTCTGAAGCAGGGTCTCTGTGATCTAATGCCATTCTCCCAACCTATCCACCATGATCTACATTTAGATCAATAAACCTCAAAAGAATGACCGTTCAGCCTCAGAACATCTTTCACCTCACGTGAAATTATAGCTGTTGTAGTTGTATAGTTGTAATATTACAAGCAATTCATAAGCTTCCTGAATTTGGAGACCAAGGTGTTGTCAAGGAGAATGCTTATTTTCAAAATATATGTGTGTATATGAAAGATCAGTAATTGTAAAATTATTAGTAAGTCGTGTGTGAAATTCACCGTTACTTAGGATCAGAAACAGTGTAAGATAAGTTTTTAAAAAACAGCTCTTTTTCTAAACAGTACATGGAAAAGAGGCATCACAACCTCAGGCCTGCAGAAAGGCAAATTTCTCTGCGTCCTACTTGTGTGTGTGTGTGAGCTAAGGTATTGTGTCACATCACAGTTATTTCATGAGGTTTGAAACACTTGCCTGCTTCTTTTCAGGCATTGGAATTGGCTGTCCTGGGAGGTGGTGGAGTGACCACACCTGTAGGTGTTTAAGAGGCATCTGGATGATGTGGTGATATGGTTTAGGGATTTAGGGGTTACAGTGGTAGTGCTGAGGGAATGGTTGGACTGTATGGTCTTAAAGGTCTTTTCCAACCTTGAGGATTCTATGATTTTATGATTCTTAACATCTCAGCGTCAAATGGATGAGTAGTATAAGATTAAAATCTACTGTACCTATGCAATTTTGATTATATGAACAAAGTAAAAAAGTAGTGTTTCATATATTCATCAGCTAGAAGAGAGCATGAGAACATCTTCTCTGATTTTGTGTGTATATTTTAGATTTTAAACATTTCAAATAGTCATTGAGTGATTCAGATAATGAATCTGATATTTTTGGACGTACATCTACTTTTCCAAGTAGAGAGCAGTATAATCTTTACCTAGAGATTCCCACCACAGAAAATTTGTCACATCTCTGGTAGTTGGTTGCAATGGTATATTGTCCCCGTTGTTAGGAAAAATTACCTATTCCTAATTTAAAGTTGTTTGGTTTCAGTATGCAACCATTTTTATATAGGACTCAGACTCTTGCATAAAACATTGTATTTATTCCTCAAATAATTTTCAGATTTTTCCTTGCCCCTAATTTTTTTAATATTCCTTTTTAGAAGGGCAGAAATGAGAAAAAAAACCATAAAGCATTCTTAGTTTAGTCTCCCCAGTGTAGAATACAGGTATGAGTCTGTTGTATTATTTGTACTCACCTCTCTTACATGTCTCACAAACCTCTGTTTCCAATTCAGAAGTAAATAGAATGCAATGAATAGCATGGATAGCTGTAAATAATTGTAAATTGAAAATAAGCAATCACTGAAAATAATGTATTAAACTGCTCTTTGCACTCTTAAGGACTTTACAGAGGCTTTTGGATCTTGGTTTTATTTTTAACTCGTTAGAATCAGATTTCATATTGACTTGCATGTCTGCTATAATCATTCAATCCTTTTATAGCTGCTACTTTTTAGGATACTGTTCTGTTCATGTCCTGCGTTCCTCACACATGAAGTTTCTCAACTTCACACTTGGCTCCCTTTGAACACATTTTACTTGAATGAGCAACTGAATATAATGATTTTGCTGTCATTATCTACAGCCTTAAGGTCATTGACATCCATAGACATTTACATTCAAATCATCTGTGAAAATTTTGTGAAGTATCAGCTTTTGTACGAAGAAGTTTCCTGTAAAATGATGATTCTGCATTGACAACTACATTTTATTACAGATAAATTATTTTTCCTTCAGGTATGAGTTTTTATTCCCAGAAAGCTATGCCCTCCTGATATTCAGTTACCTTCAGAAAGTTTTCTAATAAAAAATAAATTAAGTTTGTCTGACAAAGTTCGTTTTTTCATAAACCCATATTGACTCCATTATATTCACGATTTTCTGTAGTTCATTCTCATATCATCTATTTTATTATATCCCTTGGATATGCATCAAGCTGTTCAGCTTAGCTGGGATACCTGACTTTGTCTTATGAATATTTCAACAATCTTTTTTTTAGACTTTCCAAATTTTCCTGTTATTCTGAGATTTATTAAAATGCTAAGAGCTAGTCAACTCTTCCAAAATTATTAGGAACAAATTATCTAAACTGACAGATATATATCTCTATAAAAAACCCCTGTTTATCACCTTCCTCAGTTGCCAGTGGCTAGGAAAGATGACTTTCTCATCTTTAGGTAACAAAAGTATATTTTCTCATTCTTTGTTTTTTTTTCTGTTGGGTTTGTATTTTTTAAACTATACCAGACATGGAATTCTTAGCTTTTCTTATCAGTTTTCTTCACTTCCCCTTTTCCCTTCTGTATCTTCCCTCTAGAACGTCATATCTTTTTCCATCCTTATGCCTCTGCCTAGCAACTCTCAGAGACTAAGAATCAGCCTCACAGACCTCACAGGCACAGGAACAGACCTTTCTTGATTTGTTCAGCTTCTCAAAACTCCAGCCACACAGCTCTCACTGAGACAGGCAGACAAACATATCAAACACACAGCTTGCCAAATCCTTTTACACCCAAGAAGACTGGCAGCTTTAAATGATTTCCCCCCTACTTCTTTATATCTGTATTGTTGGGCTGTTTGGGTATTTACATCCCTGTCCAGCTTTACTGAATTTTAATTGGAGCACTGAAATGTTACAGGCAGCATGACAGCCAAGAAAGAATTGTTTAAACAGAAGCATTGATAAAATCCTATTAGTTCTAATAAATTACTTTTGGCAGCCACACTTCTGGTTTTGGGAAAGGTAGATCCTTCGTGAAAGTTTACCAACTCCTCTCCCAGCCAGGTCCAAAGTTCTGTCAACTTTTAGTAATCAAAAACATTACTTTGACAGAGTAATTTTTATACTCTTATTCAAACATATATTTTTGTTGTATGTACTTTCTCACATCTGTCCCTTTAGTACCTCAGTTGCAATGGTAGCCTGTAGCGTGATAGGTTAGAAACTGTGTTCAGCCTTAGATAACCTGTATTTTCACCCCGACTATGCCAATGGATTATTATATAGCCTTAGGCCAGGCATTCAGCTTTCTTTACACTCTCTATTATCTGTATGGTGCTTTGAAATCAGTAAGTAAAAACTGCTGCTAATGTTCAATATATTATTCTGCTCGCATAACTGATCTTTTGTGTGTATTCAGCTCCAGAAACATTACCTTCTAGGCTAACTTTACATCTGTGTCCAAAGCAGTGACTTTTTAAAGTTGGAACTAGAAAGCATTATAAAGCAAAAAGTCCTTTGCGTGTTAATGTTGCAAGAAAATAGAATTATATTTTGTCAGGGTTAGAGAAGTCAATATTTTAAGGAAGGAAAGAGAGCATGTCTCACAAACCTCTGTTTCCAATTCAGAAGTAAATAGAATGCAATGAATAGCATGGATAGCTGTAAATAATTGTAAATTGAAAATAAGCAATCACTGAAAATAATGTATTAAACTGCTCTTTGCACACTTTAAAAGTAAGATACATTGTAAACAGGCATTCAGGTATAACTGATTATCAGAATACATATGGTTAGCTGCTGTAGCATAAAAAATCAAGTTCCTTCTTAGCTCCATAGCGAGGGATAGTAGATCTCCCAAGTGCAATAAATACAACATCAGATATGGTGGTTAGAATGTCGAAGCCAGTTTCTACAGTTTTCGGTTAAACTCAATTACCAAAGCTGAAGCCACTGTTTACATCGCAGGAACAATCTGTCCAAGATATTGTAAGCTTTTTACTTGTGGCTTTTTGAACTATGAACTAAATATTACAAAGAGATAGATGAAGCTATACAAGGAACTTGTATACTTTGGGAAATTTGAATCGAAACACTTGAGACATGATATGTTATCAGCTGATTTGTTTTAAAATATGTTTGATGACTATCTCTGGAAGATATGGTGTCCCCTGCTGTGGACAAACATAATTTTTTTTTTTTTAATCTGTCTGTGCAAGTGGGAAGGTTTTTGTCCACATTCTTCTGTGGCTCCTAAGCAATTTTACTCACACTAACCAAGTTATTCAACAAAAAACATTTAAAGGACCCTAATTATTCCACAGTAGCTAAATTTATCCTAAAGCCATGCATTGGGGAATGCTTACGCAAACCTTTTAACTGGCAGAGTTTAGGGGATTTGTCTGAGAGAAGGTACCACCAGGTAATGAGAAGCTGGACTACAAACCAATGGCAGTGTCCTCTGTGGGGAAAGTCAGATGTCAAAAATGAGTCTTTCCACATCTTCAGCTGATGTTACCCCTAGGGAAGGTAGGCAAGACCTTTTCTTTAGCCTTAGACAGCACATTCAGGTTTGGTAATCAAAGAGTTTATGCAACCAAAGTTAACATAGGTTAAGGGTACCTGTGGTTCAAAAACATATATTCTAGGGATAATATTTGAGAAGCAAAGATTAGTAACTTATATATTCCTCTTGAAATCAATAACATTTGAGTGCAAAAATATCGCAAAAATTGATCATTAACGCTGCTTAATCAAATGATCCTAAGCATGTCAGATTTCTTTGAATCAAATTGATTTAAGTCCTTCATTTTAATCACAATTTAAATCAGCAAGTAAGATTTTCTGATTTAGATAATTGATGCTAATCTTGTTTTGCATTTTTATTTTACTTTAGAAAAGGTCATTTTTATGACCTGGAATAATCTTCAAAAACATTAATTGTCAAGCAGCAAAAAGATTTCTTTTGCTTGCTTGTCTGGTTGATGTATGATAAATGAAAAAAAATGGTTTAGGTTTTGACCAGTTTAAAATATATCTATTTAGATTTTTTTATATTTGTTTTGTGGTAGAAAATGGTCTAAAAATTCACTTGTGTTTTTTAAAAAAGATTGATTGGTTTTTTTTAAAGATTAANATGACCTGGAATAATCTTCAAAAAAATAAATTGTCAAGCAGAAAAAACATTTCTTTTTCTTGCTTTACTGGTTGATGTCTGATAAATGAAAAAACTTGGTTTAGGTTTCGACCAGTTTAAAATATATCTATTTAGATTTTTTTATATTTGTTTTGTGGTAGAAAATGGTCTAAAAATTCACTTGTGTTTTTTAAAAAAGATTGATTGGTTTTTTTTAAAGATTAATTTTGTTTTCTCTCATGCAGGATAGAAACTAGAGTGCAACTCAAAACATACAGTGAAATTTTAAGTATTTTTCCTGAATTAAATAAAGGTACCATGAAATACGATGGACGCATCTATAGAATAGGATATATCATATATATTAGAATGTGAAATTACTGATTTTTTATAGAAAACAATGCCTTACTATGTGTCATACACTTTCTGAAAACAACAGGCCAAATAAAAAAAAAAAATATATATTTAATCATGTAGATGATGACTGCTGTATTTTCAAAATCACAGTATGGATTTGGTGTATGTTTATGTATATTGGAAAATTTATCTTGGTTATAAGTCTGTGGTTTAATACCTATGTAAGCTAAAAACAACACTCTGAGAGCCCTTTCTTTAACTTTTAAAAAATATTTCCTGATTTTTCCCATGACTGTATATTGCTATCCTGAAAGAGAAAAATAGTGTTTTCAAGTTCAGGGTCAGGTTGCCAATCTCAAACACAAAAATTTACTGTGTGTTTGCAACTGAAATTGAGATCAAAAGTAATTAAAGTGAAAACTCTCTGCACTGTGTGCTTTTATTAAAATAGATTAAATAATATTATAATAGCTGAAAATTAAGTTATTCAGTACCTGTTAGCACATTGACCTTAAAATTAGGTATTTTCCCTTTACCTTCCTGTGAACACACCTGGATATTTCACTGAGTGTTGCTTTACATTGTTATGTAAAAATGGAATCAATAAGCCAATTCTATTGTCCCTTTGTAACCACTGCTCATGTGTCTAACATCAGTTACTAAACATGGAGACGTGTGAAAAGTCCATGTTGTTACCTATTTAACCTTTTCTATTACAGGATGATTCTGTACATAATACAGCACAAGTCTGTTTCTTATAGCTGAAAAATGCTTACTAATTAATAATGGAGCCAGGAATCAATAACTTTATGGTTAACCAAAAAGATTAAGAGACAGATGTTATGTGGCTAAAAAACCTAAAAATCGAATTCTGCCTGATGATCCTAATCTTTCTCTATGACAGAACAGCAGACCTCACAAATAGAAAAGTAACATTTAGTAAATTATCCAGACATAAATTTCAAAAAAGCTCACTCATACTTTTCTAACCAAGATGATTGAATTAATGTATTTATAAGTGGCTGAATAATCACAGACAAAAATTATCTCATAATCAGCTCAAATTGTAATTGCAGACAGTCTGATTCACACTGGCCCTTCTTTGGGCAGGATTTTGGACCAAATGAAATCCTGAGGTCCCTTACAATTGAAATAATTCTTTAGTCCTGTGCTTTCATGATACTGAAGCATTATGAAAGGATTTTGGAAGGTGGAGCTAAAATTAAAAGTGTTCTTACATCAATTCAGTAGAAAGTGTAAATGTAATTCACTGTGTCTTATACTGAGGGTCCTGAAACCTTTTTTGCCTGATACTTTGGTTGGTCACTGATTAGTAAATACACTGGGGTTACAAGTATAGTGCGAAAATTTTGTGTTATTGTCAACTCAGTTGTTGGAACATTTTGGCTGTCATAGGGCATTGTATCAAAAGGATATGAAAGGTATTTTTAGATTAAATGTATCATCATGCATCCTCATTCTTAGGATCAAAGATTCAAAGGAAAATGCCTAGAAATGTGCCAAAGGAAAAGAGCCGTTTGGGAAAAGTGCTGTGAAAGCTACTTATATGAGTAAAGCTAATATACTTCCACATGACTCCATAATATTTAGAAGTATATTTTTTGCATATATATATATGGTCAATTGATTGTGCAGTCAGAACATATACATTACCATTAAAGAGCAGTCATATAGTTTATATTTAAAAGGCTGCAATCCATCAGCTCTAGGATTTCAAAATGTAACCATATTATTCATGTTCAGTGAAAGTTTCTTAATGTATGGAAGAGCATCGAGGGTCATTTAAATTGTAAGAAATACAGTGTTTGGATAATTAGGAGGCATAAACCTAAATCCTTTTATGATATTCATTTCTATTGAATTAAAATAAGGAAGATTCAGATAATTATCTGAATAACAATGAGTGCTGGGTTAAGCTGATGTTCCCAAGTAAGTTGAAGAGCTGTATGAACTGAATTCAAATATGTGGGATGTGCTATCTATTGATACTTAATCTTTTTCTCCTTCCTGGCTTTTGTAAAAGTTAGAAGTGCATAGATGTGCTGAAAGTAATGTTTACCTTTTCCCTCGTGTCAGTGGGAAAAAAGAACTTTACCATTAATCCGAAAAATGGGTTTTACGCATTTTTTTAATACATTCTAAATTACAAGAACACTAAAAATTAAATATTATAAACTGCTTAATACTGAAACATCTGAAGCTGAGATATATAGTATACACCTCTGCATGTATTAACTCATGTCCTTTGCTCATGGTGTCTTTTCCCACTCATATATGATGCACACAGTTGCTCTGACTCTGGTTTCGTGCTTCTCCTTTCAGGTTTGGATACATTCTTCATAAGGACGATCCCATGCTCCAGAAAATTGATCTAGAAACGATGTCGTACATCAAGACAATTAGTTTAAAGGATTATAATTGCATTCCTCAGTCACTGGCTTACACACATCTTGGAGGATATCTTTTTATCTGCTGTAAGCCTGACACCACCGGGGCTGTCCTACCGCAGCTCATCGTGGATAGTGTTACTGATTCCGTGATTGGATACAACGGCGACGTGACGGGCATGCCACATATCTCCCCAGATGGACACTACCTTCTCAGCATTGATGATGCAAAAGGCCTCATGAGGATCCAGTCCATCACAGTGAGAGGAGAAATACAGGATGCATTTGACATTCACACTAATTTGCACATATCTGATGTAGCTTTTCAGCCGTCCTTCACTGAAGCTCATCAATACAATGTCTACTGCAGCTCCAGCACACAAACTGATGTTCTCTTCATGGAGCTCTCCTCTGGCAAGGTCAAGATGGTGAAGAGTCTGAAGGAGCCCATCAAGGCAGGTGAATGGCCTTGGAACAGTAAGAACCGTCTTATAAAAGACAGTGGCCTTTTTGGTCAGTATCTCATGACCCCTTCCAAGGAATCCCTGTTTATCCTGGATGGACGGCTCAATAAGTTAAATTGTGAAATCACGGAAGTTGAGAGAGGCAACACAGTCATTTGGGTTGGAGAAGCATAAGTATCTGTGTTAGATATTTACCGAGTTAATGGTTTTACAGTACATTGCACTTAAATTACACCATTCTTCAAATTTACACAATTTTAACTTTAAATTGTTAGGCCCTTCTATACCTGTTATTCCTTTGGCATGTATGCAATTTGAATCAACTTCCACATAAAAGTGACTAAAATGATGGCTATTTGATAATGGTACTTCTTATTAATTATCAACTGAGATTGTGTTGTTTGTAGTTGAAATAACTAAATATTGAAATTGATGATAAGTGTAACAAATTACTGTAAAAAAAGAAGGAAAAAAAAAAAAAAAACCCAAACCAAAAAAAGCTTCAGGAAATTTAATATGATACTTTGCATTTGTAAATGGATGACTTAAATATGATTCAAATTTTGTTTTGTTTTGCTTCAGACACAAAACAAGAGCTGTTGTACAGCAACCTTTGATTCCTTAAGCTGAAATGTTATGTCCTGTCCAGTCCACTCTTAAATCTTTTTGTGCCTTGAAGCGAAAGTCTCACAAGAAAGACACAGAAATTATAAAATTTATTCCCACTGTGGCTACAGGATTGCTTGTCATTGGAAAGAAAGTTTTGTTATCAAATTCCTGGTGTCAAGTTGTGCAACATACATGGACAGGAAAAAAAAAAGAGAAATTATATTTGCAGTGTTTTCTGATCACTGCATTTTGGAGTTTATTTTTATGGTGTCTTAGTTGAGAGAGCTGCTTGATGAAGCTTAACCTCTTTTTAGAAAAAAAATAGCTGTTAGGTTTTTCAGCTATCACAGGGTGGCATCAGCAAGGAGTTTCAGGTCGACTGAAGAGAAATATTGCACATGCTTTCAGAGTATACCACATTCTAAAAACCTGGCATCACAAACCTTCAGTTATATCATTGAGGAAACTGTTAATTAAAAATAAAGAAAATGCATTTTAAGAAAATGAAAATGCAAAGAACTGAAATCTACGACCAGTAGATAACATTTTTGCTTATACATTGCACCATTGATTCCTATTTGTTAAACCATTTGATTAGCTCAACAGGTTTTCTAGTCCTTGCATCCAACTGGATTAGTGCAAAAAAAAAAAAAAAAATTAAACTTTGTATTTTTTATAGTTTGTTTACTTAGTATTCTAATATACCACTGGTTAAACATGTAAATGGGAAAAATATGATTCCCAGAAGTAGAATAACAAGTCAGTAGAAAGCCAGCAGTGAACATCTATCCAGACTCAGAGCAATGACTTAGAAGTTTGAGAGTATTTTTATTTTTATTATGTTTTTGCTAAAGAATGCTTATAAGCTCTTAAACTGACCTCCATTTACTGAAGGCAATCAGAAAAAAATATCTTTTTTTAAACAAAGTTTTACTGCAATTTAGATTGTGTAAAATTGCTTAGAAATCTGGAATTTTCTAGCATTGTAATCTTGTGTGCATTGAGCATTCTGCCCTGCGTGGTACAGTAGATCTCTCTTTAGCTTGAGCGAACCTCTTGGTAAGTAGATTTAACTGAGGTAAAAATTTGCTTACATTTCTAGCTACTGAGTCTGTTTTCCTTTTTAAGAACTCCTCTCCATTGTGGACAAACAATAATCATGTAAACTGTCTGTTACTCAATTGCAGTAGTCTGTCTCATGCATTTTTTGTTCTGTAATTTATACCACGTGAATGTTCTGTATGTAGAAAATGCTTGACAAAAGGAGAATAAACCCCATAAATTTTAAACAGTCCTGACTTTGGTGAATCATCCGATCAGCCACACTGAGCTGGTGAGTAAAACTGACTATTCGAAGACACCTCTTACTTTATATAGATGTATGAAAATAGATGTATTTATATATATGCAAAATAATATGCAGTATGGAAAGAAAATTTTTTAGAAAACCTTAAGTAACTGGAAAAGTTTCCTTTGGCTGCTACAAAGGAAAGCTCATCTAATAGCACAAGCTCATCTATTAGCACAACTAAAGCACAAGTACAGGCTGAGCGGAGAATGGGTTGAGGGAAGCCTTGGGGAGAAAGACAAGGGAGTGTTAGTGGATGAAAAGCTCAATATGACTCAGCAGTGTGTGCTTGCAACCCAGAAATCCAACTGCATCCTGGTCTGCATCAAGAGAGACATGACCAGCAGGTTGAGTGACGTGATTATTATTATTTGCCTTCAATAACTCTACTTCTTTTTTGACAATATTATCCAGACTGTGTGTGTAAACAATGGTCACAACTTCTCGCCACTGTTTTTTCAGTGAAGTTAAACAAATATTGGATCACCATGGTTGCTTTCATAGCTCTTGTTGTGAAGTTCAACTTTCTCAAGTGCAGATGGCCTGACTGAAAGCTTTAATCTGAATGAGGAGAAGAGCTGGAACCTGTTTCCATTTTTTGCTAGCAGCTCTATGAGAAAAGCTGATGTAAGGGGGCTTTTTCAACCCAGAGAGGCAACATCTTCAGGGAGGCCTAGCAGCAGTAGGTCTTAACCCTGCCAGTACCCATGAGAGGTTATAAAAGAGACAGGGTTAGATTTTTCACAGCTGTGCGTAGCAGGAGGACAAGACACAGCAGCATAAATTAAATCAAGTTTCAGACTGGATATAAGGAAAAGCTGCAATGACAGTCAAGCATGGGAGCAGGTTGCTTTGAGAGACTCTGCAGTCTCCATCCTTGGAGTTTTTTAACAGCTGTCTGGATTATGCCCACCTGACCTTTAGTGGAACTGGCTGTGACTAGCAGTGTTGGACTAGAGACCTGCCAAGGGCCCTTCAAACCTCAGTTGTCTTGTGATACTATCATCATGACTTGGGGATGGAAACAATAGCAGACTTAATTTTAGTTTTTAAGTTTCTGATTGAGTTTAATGTAAAACCTGCAAGTTACAGCTGGGCTGAAGTATGGCTCAAGCAAAACTCAAAAAACAGTATGTTTTGTCACTTGAAATCCTTAGCTTGAAACATCTCACTTTAAACTGAGGATATTCTCATTTGAAATCTGGAACACGTTTCTTGGATTCCAGGAAATCCCAAGCTGACTGTAGAACTTGCCCTGGATGAAATATGCAGAGGTAAGTGCTGCTTTTGATATATCTGAAAAATAGCTATGGCAGAAGGAAGGAGGACTTGAGAAAACCGTTGTAGATAAGATCTCAGTGTGTGGCCAAATGTGAACGTAGCCACTTAAGTGTATCCTTAGTATCAGATTTTCCAGTAAATCTGTTCTAGGCATTTATGGTATGGTTCGGTAGTGGAATAAAATGATCTGTTAACTTACTAATCAATTTGAGATAGGAGAGCTCATGTCATAATTATGGTAATGTCTTCAAACTAACATAGAGAAAGTCCTGTTCACCTCTCATCAGTTTGTCCTTTGCATTTTGGTCTTCATCTTTTGCAGTTCCTAAAGCAGCCTACTGAAAACTTTGTTTTGAGGTTAGCAACTAAAATGTAGAACACGTAAGAATAATTTTAAAAAGACAGATTTAAGCATTATTTAGCTGTAATTACCCATAAGTATGAATTAATTTTTTGTGAATACTGTTGTTAAATGAGGAAAAACTGTAGTCTTAAGCTTTGTATCTAAAAATCCTAATTTCGCCAAATTCAGAAAGTGACAAGATAGAGCATATGAGGTGAGAGAGGAGAAAAAGCCATTCTGTACATACATACACTAATTAGAGAGGTGTGAGATGGAGCCCAGCAGTTGAGAACCTTTGCACTTGCACCACACTGACAGTGTTTCACTGTGACCAATCTGCCTGCAGTGGAGGAAGACTTAGAGGAGAAGGGCAAAAATAATGAGCCTGGGGAAGAATGTCAAGAATGACCAATTATTGTAAAGAAGGCTGCATTTTTAGAGGGACTGAAAAGTAAAATTTAGATTAGATACACAAGTGTACCAGTGAGTCATCAGGTTGTATAAACAGCTTTCACTGAGATAATTAGTGGAGACTACTGTTCTGAGCTAGCCAGAGCAGTGTTGGGGGAGAAGATGTATGTGTGGCTCAACCTCATGTTAAGTTTGAAAACTGGCCAGCTACTGAAATCAACTTTGAAGAGAGTAATGGGCTTGACCTGGTTCAATCCTTGTACTCCTCCTTTCTAGTGACTTGACACACCCAGCACCATGATGATGAGAATACAGGGACTGGTAATGAGAGCCATGTTTGCATGGTGATTCAACTGCATATTGCAGTAGCTACATCATGCTTCTGTTAGGATTTCAGTGTGCTGCTGTAATACTCTACTAAATCAAACTGCCAGGAAACAACAACTATATCAAGTAAATTTGATAATAAACTTTAAATCCTCCTAATGTGGAACCTCTAAAAGAACCCAGTCAGAGGGTATTGGACCCCTACCTCCACACATTATCAGTCCATTTTATGTATGTGTGTTTGTGACTGCTTCATTGTATCACAATAATAATTAAATTTGGAAGAAACGGATGAAATTCTACTTATGCTGATGTTAGGAGTTATTTCATAGTCAGTGAGCATCGCGTTAAGCAGAGCACAGAAAAGGCAACCAAGACAGTGTGGTGAACTATTTCCTTGTAGTATTGAGGAAGGAAGGGATTCTGATGGGTCTGTAATCTGAGAGTTAAGAGATCATTATCTAAGATATGTTTATGTTCCTTAGCATAAGTAATTCAACTTCCAGATTGTTTGAGGGGTTTTATGTTGGGGTGTTTTTGTTTGGATTTGAGGGGGTTTTGATTGGGATTTTGTTGGGGGTTTTTTTGGTATGGGTATTTTTTTTTGGGGGGGGTGGCGGGGAGAAGTGTTTGTTTTGTTTAGATAGTAACCCAGAAAGAAATTTTCAGAGAAAGTACTAACAAGACTACATGTCAAAAATCTATTGATGCCAGTGATAAAAATTCATAAACAGGAGTTAAAAATACATATTTCACTTGAATCTATCCTGCCTGTCACCTCTTAATGGGTTAAATGCCCTCTTGGTGTGCCACTACTTTAAAAATGGTTTTAAACTGTCTTCAGTGAGCTATCTTTCACAAAGTATGACAAATTCAGTTACTGATAAAAGACTGAAAGATACTGAAATTGCTTTTTTCTATTTAGAAGTAATGCATGAAAAATTGCTTTTTCTAGCTTATGAATATTAAACTTGTTCTTATTTTAATCTAACAGATGAAAAAAATAGCTTCTTGTTATTAGTCATGATGTTAATGTTCTTATTTTTAATCTTCTCAAGGTATGTGTCCTTTACACAAGGGTGGACAACTTTTCTCTCATTTTGCAATCCTTCTTTTTATATTTTTCTCTAGTAATGAAAACTTAGGTATTTAATTGTCATTAAACCTATGGCAAAAAAAAAAAAAAGATATCTTCCTGGTAATATTTTTCAGTACTCTCCTTGAAAGAGATTTAAGAAAAAAGCAAACCACAATTCACCATATCCCGGTAACTTCCTAGAATCTGCCTCAAGAAGATTCCCTTCCCCCCTCTGACCCTCATCTTAGTGGACCTGTGCTAAATCATTGTTAGTGTTGCAGCCAATACTGTGAAGAAGTTGAAGCAATGGCACAAGGAAAAAATATTGCATAAATGAGAAGGGAAAAGGAGCTAAGTCTCTAAGTTATAGTAAAGTTAGTTTTAAAGTGTCTTAATTAAAATTGTAAATAAATAGCCATTTTCTCTATGTTGACTGTAAAGATTGAGTAAGGAGATACATCTGTAAACTGTGCTTGGATGCTCTTTCCAAATAAACTTTCTCCCTATACTTTGAGAGCAGAATGACATAATTTACTGGTGTTCAGGCTGGACCTCCATATCCTCTCCTCCACCATTCGGTGGCTCCTGGGTCCTTTGAATTTCCATTTAAGTGGACATCTGGGGTGGCATTTGGGCTATCTTACAACCATAGAATCAGTAAGGTTGGCAAAGACCTTCAAGATCAAGTCCAACCTTTGGCTGAGCACCACCATGACAACGAGACCATAGCTCTGTGTGCCATGTTCAGTTGTTTCTTGAACACTCCCAGGGATGGAGACTCCACCAGTTCCATGAGCAGCCCATTCCAATGCTTAACCACCTTCAGTGAAGAAATTCTTCCTAATGTCCAGCCTGAACCCCCCCGGTGCAGTTTGAGGCTGTTTCACCTTGTCCTGTCACTGATTGTCTGGGAGAAGAGGCTGACCCCCACCTGGATACACCGTCCTTTCAGGCAATTTTAGAGAGTGATAAGGTTACTCCTGAGCCTCCTTTTCTCCAGATTTAACAACGCCAGCTCCCTCAGCTGCTCCTCATAGGACTTACTCTCTATAGACCCTCCATTAGCTCCAGTGCTTGACATGTTCCAGCACCTCAAAGTCTTTCTTGGAAAGAAACGCCAACAACTGGAAACTGTATTCAAGGTGAGGCCTCACCAGTGCAAAGTACAGAGGGACAGTCATTTCCTTGGTCCTACTGGCATTGATATGTTGTCCTCTTTTACCTTGTAAGCTTAAATGCAACATTTATTTATGGGAGTGAGCCTCTTTCCCACTAGATCAGCATGACCTTTTGAGTTGTGTTTGATGCTCAAATCAATTTTGGCTGAAATGATTAATCATTTTCATCTTAAATCATATTACAGTTCCACATAATATTGCTTTTACTTTACCTGTTTTACTAAGCTCTATTTACCTTGGATGACCTCAGTCTTGTGATAACAGATATTTTCCTCCTTCTGACTCTTTTTAAAACCCAAATAGAGCACCTTTTATTCACTTCACTGAACAGAGGTGTTTGTCTAATTTTTCCGCATCTCTTTGTTGCTCTGTAGGAGATGGGTATCTTTGTAGAACTAGTCTTTTGTATGCCCTAGCAGCAGCACTTTGTGTGTACTAGGGAGGAAAGCCATGAAAGAGAGATATCACCACATCATTCAAGGTCTATGTAGGACACAAAAGCCAGAAACTCTACAGTATTTTCATCTTATGTTTACCTCTTGCTATTTCACGTGCCAGTTGCGCTGACAGGTACAGGGAGATAGAGCAGTGGAAGTTGGTCAATGCACTTTGTGGCTGGGACCAAGCAGGTGGAACATTAGCTTTGGTTTAGGACAGGAATCTTCAGTGGTTTCAACAACTACATTGTTGAAATTCAACAACTCTGGTGTTCAGATAGTGTTGTATTGCCAGTCATGTCTTTGGTTGTCCAAGGCAAAATTTTTTTAATTGTGACCTTCAAATTTGTAGAAGTGTTTGAATCATTATATGTACCTGAGAACCATTTAGCTTGTAGAACAAGCATAATTTTGTAATAGTCCTTTTCACGCTGACCAGAACAACTATGAAACCTTTCCTTTACATAAAAAAACCTTAATGTCATCAGAAAAAAATGTCTTTTTAGTATCTAAGGTCAGAATTTCACAGAGGCCAATTACATTTTACCTATAATATGGCTTTCCCTTTCACTATCCATCGAGTAACATTTACCATTTACATCACAGTACTCTATTACCTGACAGTGAATAGGGAGGATGATATCACTGTTGTGATTAGTGGTGGTCTCAAAAAAATTCTTCACTAAGAAAGTAAACTAGGAAAATAGAGAAATATTTTAAAATTTGAGCTACACTCAAACCATTAATTTAGAGTGCCCATGGTATAGGACGATGTCAAAAGGAGAAGACTGACTATATGCTTTTCTGTGGACATTTTGCCTTCTGATTCAAAATGGTATCAGGTATTATTGATTTTAAATAAGCTAATCCTTCTGGCTTTTTCAAATACAGTGTGAGGGATATCATAGATGACTAGGTAATAGCCATAAAATGCTAGTAATTAAGTGAATTTAATTTTCCTTCATAATTTTAAACCATGTGTTAGACTGCTTCTTAGAGGTTTCCCATCTCAGTGTTCCTTATACCAACATTTTACTTTGTGCATTTATTTTATCCTCTGGCTTCTCATAAACAATGATTCCATCCAGAATATTTGTGTTAGTGATTTTTAAATATTAAGTGATTCTTTTTGTCTGGGCAGAAATAGTTCCTGAAAGTTTAACAAAGTCATTTAATTAAAAGTTATATGAACTCCCTTTCTCTTGAGTGAGATGTTGATAGTTTTCAGTTCAAGAAAGGTCATCCCTCTGTCAGGAAATTTTTGTCAGAAATTCTCAGAGGAATTGCTTTGGCATTGCATATAAAATCCTTAAAGCAAAGTATTTGATAGACAAAATAGGATTTGTTTTCCTTCTGGCTGTTTGAAATATATTGTTATATCAGTAGATAAACAGAAGCAGCACTCAGGAAGAGCAAAAACCATAAACCACCTTTCTTTCCTTGCTGGTGTTCATAAGGCCATGTTGACAGGAGAGTTGGGACATACAGTTTATATGTGTGAAAAAGTCTGAGCATTTTGGATCACAGAAAAAGAGTTGGAGAACAATTTATTTAACCTGTTTTTCAAGTGCATTTAAACTAAGATAGACTTTTCATGCCCTTCGGATGTTTGGTAACTAGGATAGGAAAACACCCTTGGCACACTGCACTGGCAAATTCAGATCCTGAACAGAGCTGAGAAGAAAACATAAAAACACAGAAAAATCCAAGAGAATAAAAATGTATTTTGCTATTACAGGACTTAGTCTGCTTTAAGAATCACAAAGAAGGTGGGGGCTTTTTCCTATTACCATCTCTTACACAGTATTCTGCTTGGTTTTCATGTACTGCTTAGTGTGATTTAATTGATTTTAGTGAAGCTGTTCTTGTCTCCCAGTAGGATACATTAGATTCAGTTTCAACTTACTGTTTCTCAACGTGCTGGATATCCAAGATATGTGGAGAATGAAAAAGTCTGTTGTAATTTGAGAAGAGTGCCACAGAGACACACACTGCAGTCATTACAGAGAAAAAACACCATGGTTTAATACAAAGTAGGCATGTCTCCAAATGAATTGAAACATGCAATTGTATGTCCTAGATTGACGAAGGGTAAAATTTATCACCAGACTTAACTGTCATCTCGGTGTTTACATGTGCTTAATATAGTTTGAGCATTCTTGTAATGAAACAAAAATGATGGAGGACTGGACTCAAACAGAACTTAGCCTGAACTTTGGAGCTGGGCGTGGCATTCACACCTACAGATGAAAGCCCTGGATCCTCTGACACAGCATGGGAGACTTGTCGCAGGGAAAAACTTGCTAGAAGCCATTGAGCTGAATGGGCTTTCTTGTTTTTCTTATTGCAACAAAAATAGATTAGGTGGCAATTTCCAGGCTTTTAGATTTATATTAAATACTGAAGATGGATTTTTATTAATTTGATCAGATTACTTATGTTAGAATTATATCAAGGACAGTGTAAGAAGCCCCTGCAGGATTAGAACCCACTATTTGTGTGACAGAAAGAGCTGCTGATATGGGTCTGAAATGAATCCTCAAATTTCTCAGCATTGTGGGAATATAGTCAGATCTTGATATGCCCAGAAACACACACTTTGTCTTCTGGAAATAATGTTGGAGGAAGCTGATGTGCACAGGAGTGCACATGGATGTGCACAATGGATATTTTGTGAGAAAAGATAAGTGTATTAAGCATCATAATATCTTATGCCTCAGCAACCATATCACAAATTAACTTTTCAAATAAAATGTGTACAAATTCTAACCAATATCGTCCACATGTTACTACTAGAAGCATAAAGTAAGCAAATATTTTATTCTGTTTATAAGACATAGGTTCTATGCCTGATCTCAAGCCAGGTCAAGCAAGTCCTGACCAATTCTGATCCATGAGGTTTAAAACACTGAATGAAAAAGTACTGGGAGAAACAATGACATACAAAGAAACTAGTTCAGTTTGTTTTCCCTTTCTAAGCAATATAAGTGACAATGTGAAAAAAAGCTGAGCGAGCTTTGTGCTGTTTCACTGCAATAGCTGCCATTTGGTTTCCACACTCTTGCAGATTATTAGCAAATGCCTGAATTTCTAAGAATTGCTCCTCTGCTGCACAAAGTAACTATTGTGGCTTTTCTCTTAACTCTGGAAAACATGCAAACAAGGCCCTGCAAGCAAGAAATAATGGGATTTCTTCAGTTTGTTACATTTATACTGTCAGACTCCAGTTAAAAATTGTATGTATGACTGGGGCAAACAAACTTTAGTCAGCTTACTGGAAGCCTCAGCCTCAATAGTGGCACTGTTCTCACTGTTAGCATTCCTTTGTTTTATAAAATGTGAAAGGTTTTCTTTTCCTCCATACTATTCTCTCTTGCTAATACCTGAATTGGAGCAGTATCTGGCTGTATGCCATATCTCATTATTATGCTGAGCATACACATTGTGCGACATTTTGAGGCAAACACCTTTATCCTGGAACCCCACAAGTACTCAGTGGGATTCACTGACTTACTCAGCACACAATGCCAAATTGTCTCTAAATTTGTCAGCAACTTTAGTCACAGTCTCAGGCAAGATCTTACCAGCAGGATTTTTCCAGTTTCTCCTCTTTACTGTTCCCTTTTAACATACCCTGAAGAAACCAGCAAGAGCAATTTT
This sequence comes from Melanocharis versteri, assembly GCA_013397845.1. Lineage (NCBI taxonomy): Eukaryota > Metazoa > Chordata > Aves > Passeriformes > Melanocharitidae > Melanocharis > Melanocharis versteri. The sequence continues at coordinate 179,677 of VZTG01009683.1, read as the reverse complement.
TTCTGGGAAGGAAAGATCTCACAAACATTGGGTTCATTACCCTGTTTACAGTTGGACTTAATGATTTTAAAGGTCTTTTCCAACCTAAATGATTCATCTAGCAGTTTTGAACTTTTCCATATTGAACATAGAGATTAGAATTAAATGGAGATTTTGACATGACATTTCATTCATACCATGTACAATGGCATTACTATCTCCATATCTGTTGGAAATACCATAAAATGCTATATTCTAGGACACCTTTTCTATAGGTCTCTCCTCATCAACGAATTAGGGCTAGCCTACATTCAACTAGTACCCCTCTGCCTTTCTAGTTTCATGCAAAGTCCTGAATCACTGCTATTGGGTTTCTAGGCGCCACACAGAAACTGTTCCCTGTTAAAATTCAACTGTTTCTGTTACTCCAGTCATTGCACAGTCCATGGCTTTTCATACAAACCTTTAATCAAGAGTTCTGCTGGATTCAGCTTTTCAGGGAAACTCTATGAGGGTTTACTGCTTTCTTGACCCAGATCATGCTGTCACGAGTGAAATGTTAAAGTCTCTTCATTGCTATCAAAACTGAGGTAGCCTTGCAAAGAGGCAGAACTTGAACTTTTCAGGATGGGGAAAGTCAGACGTAGGTTACCTGTCTCCACAGCTAGGCTATATTTTAACTGGTGTTCTAGGATTATGCTTTTAGACTTCACTAAAATGCACTTTGTTAAAATGTTTGAGGGTTTTTATGTCTTAAAGAATAAAATCCCAATTTTCTTCTGTGAGGTTATATGAGGCTGCAGCCAGGTCAGCAACAATGCAGTCAGTCTAAGTCCAGGTAGACTCTGTCTTAGCATCTTCTCTTTTGTCTGGAGAGTTTTACTGAAGGAACTGAATGCTGGATTGACTTCTTTCCATCTTTACATTCCTGTGGCAGTCTTTTGTACTTTTAGATTTGTTAAAATTTAGTGACTGTCATCAGTCTGATGACATGACTGAAAGGCATTTCAATGAAATATATGCAAAGGGGCTTTTTCTGCAACTGACATTTTACACGTTACTCTACAAACTTCACAAGAGAGTTTGCTTGAATGACTGATGCATATACAATTGAAATTGTTTAAGAACAGCAATTTGTGTTTCTTTAAATGATGTTTTTCCCTTTTCTTTTGCTCCAGTCTTCACCCATCCATTTTGCCTGGAATGTGTTATTTCCATAGAAAAGCATGTTCTAAGAATGAGAATTCATAACAACATATCAAGGACAGGTTCAATGGAGCTCTGAGCAACCTGGTCAAGTAGAAATTGTCCCTGGCCAAGGCAGGGGTGTTAGAACTAGATGATCTTTAAGGTCCCTTTCAGCCTAAAGCATTCAATGATAAGAAATGTGGTGTTCTATGTACTAAATGTTAGAATAATTCCTTTAGGTCTGTATGTAGAATTCAAACACTTTTTGCTGTTCACCATGAACTCGCATACAATTCTGCACATGACCAGTATGTGATTTTCTAATATAATTTGCTTTTTCATTGGCCATATCAAACATGAAATGCATCCAACAGTATCTGAGCTTCCAGGAACCAGATGTATCCCAGGAGGAGCCGATCCCGCACTGAGGCTTGGAGGCGGCGTGCTCCGTGAACAACGCTGCCGTCTAGTGCGACATCAGCACCCATCCTTCCCGTATGGATGGGCGCGAAACCTCCCGTGCCTGCAGCGCTGCGAGATGCATCTCTTAGGGTAGGATCTTGGATGCGACCATTTCCAAAACAAATCCCACACCTCAGTCTCTTGTGCAGTGATCCATATGTTCAGAGAAAATTCATCGCAATACTTTTAAAGCGCAAAGATTTGACATTCAACTCATGGTAATTTTTAAATGTGTGAGCTTGTGTAGGCTTTTGTTTGGGTTTGTGGGGTTTTTTGCCAATATTACATCTTCCCCCCCCCC
>VZTG01009683.1:92502-177723 GCA_013397845.1 Melanocharis versteri | reverse complement strand
AATTTTACCTCTTCCCCCCCCCCCCTCCTCCCCCCACCTACAGAGTGCTTTAACTGCCATAATACATTTTTTTACCCAACTTTCTGTCTTCACAATTTTAATCTCTTATTCAGATCCCTCCATTTTTTTTTGCTGCATTCTAGGCCTTGTTCAATGATTTTCCTCTTTTCAAACTATAGTGACCCAACAGTAAAATTCTGTCATTGCATAATCTGCTAAAGCAATTTGCTCTTTCACTGAGTTTCACCTGACCATTACTGCCATATTTTCCCTGCCAGTAAGATGGTAAATATGACCTTTTCCATGACTAGTAAAAGGCTGCAGATTTTGTGTTGACATGATTGCGCAGCTCTCAGGACTTGTCTGGACTTGCCTTGGCCTGAGATAAGTACAAGCCACCCTGAGGCACAACAGATGTGAGCAGCGACTACAACACCAAAGAAAAAAATAGTTATTAGTTAAGTGTTGAATAGCAGTCTTAATGACATCAATAGTAAGGCTTTTCAGTATGAATTTGGACTATAACTTAATATCACTGTAGCAAGACCAATCAGTTGGTTCTATTTTATTTAGACTGTTAAGATTATTATTAGGTTAAAAATAAATTCTTGGCTCTGTATGTACCTTTATAGAGGTTTTTTTCGCCATAACAGTTCTTTGAGTATAACATACCCATAACAGGCATTATCAACTCTTCTTTGAACTGAAAAGATCTATTTAATCTTTCCTCTAATTTCTGCATATTTCATCCTTTCACTATTCCTGAAAACACAATTAGTCTGCAAGACCTGTCTATAGTAACTTCCTCCTATTGAATAGTTAAAATTGATTAAATAGCACATCAACAGCAAAACAGAAAAGACTGGATGAACATTTTGGACTGTAAAGCACTTATTAGTTTTTGTTTATGAAATCCCTGGAAAAAAATAGGTTTTCTATGAGATCTGTAGGGCTAATTCTATCTCATTTAATCTAACTTTTCATAATAAGCATCATTTGCATCTTCTAATAGTTGGAGATCTAAGTGGCAGCACTAAGAATCAAGTGTTGATCTGCCTGAATTGTATCTTCCCCAACTATACCATCTGGGGTTTTAAAGGACAGCGATGTTAAAAAATTTTCTTTGAAAAATCTCATCTAAATTCAATGTTTGTTATAAATTCCACAGATGTGTACAAATGGGTTATGTTTTGACTCCAGTTCTTTAACTATACCACCATTTGAAAATAAATTAAATCAATATATAAATTAAATCAATCTTTTAAAAGATGAAAGTCTATGCAGTTTTCATAAAGGCTAAAGTTTAGGATATAATTATTTTCAAGAACAAACAAAGAATTTCGGGTACAAAATAATTCCATCCCTGTGCCATGCACAAGTCAAAAAGCCAGTATGTGTAGCTCTTGAGAATACCATGTTTTCTTAAAACTTTCTTAGTGTCTTCTTAACATCTTCTAGCTGCTTGAAAATATCTGCTGTTGGGTTCCTAAGGAAGTAGCATGAATTCAATCCAATATTTCAAGAAGGAGCCATTAACAAAGGGCTCGTCATACACTGTAAACTCTTTCTTCTGGAAGCTCTTTGCAAGAATTTTGCTTAGCATTTGCAATTGCTGTCATGATGAATGATGTGTCATCTTTTTCTTTCTCCCCACTTTGCTGGAGAACTGTCATAAAATTCTCAGCACTGTACCACAACTAGAAACAGTGTAGCAGTTCTCAAGAATTTTCATTGCAATAATTATTTACCTATATACCGACCTTTTGGCCCTGCCTGAAAAATGAAAGATAGGCAGAGGGTAGGGATGGGATGCAAAGAGGGGCAGACTGTTCAAGATCTTTTTATGCTGTTGAAGATGAAATTGAGATTCTGGATTTTCAATTCTTTGTAATTTACTACCATATGCAAAAAATTAGCAACTATAAATTTGCATGAGAAAGACAACCATTTTCCTGAAAAAAAAAAAATCATATTGCTACTACAGGAAGAAACNAAGACAACCATTTTCCTGAAAAAAAAATAATCATATTGCTACTACAGCAAGAAAATTTTGTCCTCTAAATTTACCTCACTCTCGCAGAGAGGTAGAAATTTCTGCAAACCCTGACACTAATCTGTAACTAAAATGTATTTAGCCAGTGTCCCAGAATTCAATCCAGCTGAAGTAATCTGCCTCACAACTTTTTCGTTCCAGGTATCATAGTCAAAATCACTTACAACTCACCCTTTTTTGGAGTGAAAAAAAAACAACCGGATTAAAAACCCCCAATGAAACAAGACAGGGTCTTTTGCAGAGATGCAGTTACACAGCAGAAAAGTTGCCTGATAGATGAACTTTCAAGTCTCCTTCACCATGAGGAAATTAAAAACCAGGATTTTTCTCTTAATCTACTGTTGGTGAATTGAATTTGAGGTGATTTTTCTTCTTACTAATACAGTAGTATTCAAACTTTATTTGCACGAGCGACAAGTAGGAAATCTGTTAAACAGTGTGCCCGAGTTCCCAAAAACCCTTTAGGAATTGTGGAGTATTAAAGACAAGGATTAAATCAGGGCATTTAGATACGAAACATGCTGCAAGTGCTTGATGTAATGACATCTTGCAAACCTGTCTCTCAGATTATTCCTTTAGATAAAAGTAAATGTATATATATATATTTGAGAGTGACATTTGTAATAACCTCTTTCTTGTTCACAATCATATATTTTATTCTGTATGACCCTAACTTCTTTCTTTCTCCAACTGTCTCAGACACTTCTGTTTCACCAGCAATTTTCCAGAGTACTGTCTTCAAAGAAAAATCCAAAAGTGTCACAAAGCATGACTTGCCTAACAAATTCTTAATCTTTCAAAAATATGGTTAAACCTAATTTTATGAAACTGATACCAGGCAATTTCAGGATCAGAAGACCTTTTGTGGTAAATGCACAAATGTGATAAGTGGTAAATCCCTTCTGATCTGGTTCATCTGTTGATATACTGCTTCTGGATCAAAACTTCAGACTTTTTTTTTCAATAGGAATTAAAAATAATGCTATAGATCAGGTCTCTAGTTCAGAAAACCCCAACATTCTAATCATAAGATGGAAAAGATTTCTCTACTTTCTCCTGTTTCTTAACAATTACTTCAGTCTTCTATTAAAGCAGTGCATTATATTAGATTATTCTTTACTATGAGTCTGTAAAAGTTCTTACTTCAGCATTCTTCCATTAGTGTGGATAGCCTAAACTATGATACCATAAATGAACTTTGTGGCATCAAAAATAAGAATATCATATCTTTATGCTACCAAGGTCATACTGTATTACAGCATACTCAAATTTGGATTTTCACTGAGAAGTTGGCCTTATTTAGCAAAGTATTAGCTAATCTTTGCTTACTGCTCTTGAACAGCACAATAGGGAGGGTAAATATCAGACCTATTTTCTCACAAGATCTTTCTATTTCTCAGAAATTATTTCAAATATGTTGCAGCCTTATTCATTATGATCAAAATATCAACAGAATCTTTGTCATTGACAACCAAAAAAGCCCAAAGAAAATTCTTATTCTGCTGTAACGACTCCTTTTATTTATAAAATGCTTTATTGTCCTGTTGGGATGCCAGTGAGATGCTTCATAAATGATCATTTACATGATGATTCCCCTGCTCATCATTATGATTAGCAGTGCCAGTTGTTAAGGGTATTTTCTTTTAAGTCTAATGCAAATGCTTTTCTCCTTAGGAGTAATTTGTTGATAACATTCCTAGAGCAGGGCACAGCTAAAAAATATTTTTCCTCTTAGACAATTTTCAAGATTTGATATTTTTTTAGAAGACATGCAAAGAAATATCTTAGTAAAGCACTTCAGAACTCTCTCTAGTCCAGCCTCATATTTGCACTTGCAGTTTGAGAGGAGTCATTGTTATCCCTCACTCAAGTGTGCATGCTGCCCACCAAGTAGAGAGGTCCTTTCCTTTTGGCAGCTGAACATGGAATGGAGCGGCTGCAAGGCAATAAATGAGGAATTGCCATGGGGACTGCTTGAGACAAAAGCTCCGAGCTTTACTTGGAACTAAGAAAAAGCAAATATTTGGACTAAAATCTTCTGTAGCTAGGTGGAAATCCTTGCCTATTTCTTGCATCTTTGTTGAGTTTTCAACTACTATCTCGAACCAAGAAACATTTTTTTCTGCTGAAACCAATGAATTAAGGTTTGAGTCTGAAAAGATAGGGGTTTATTTTATACATTCACATTTTTCTTAATTAAAGACATCTTCTAAGAGATATGGTATCTTTGTATGTCTAAATAGTTCACTTGTTACTGACAAGCAGAATAAAATCTGTCCATTTTTTCTATTACAAAAAAAAAAAAAATTGTTTAGCTTTTTTCTCCTGGTATTTTCAAATACCTTTTAAAGAAAGGAAAGATGTAAGGATATGCTGGGGCTGCAAACTAGACAGAATCTTGAGACTGATTTTGAAGCTTAAAGTTTATTAAAGCTAAACTAGCATTTATTTAAACATTGGTGGCAATGAATTTCTTTCAACAAAAAATATCAATCAGCATACACAAAAAAATCAAAAATAATTATTTTCATCCCAAAACTCTACCTTGCTCTTCTTTCCCCCAGTGTTTATTAGTTCTGGTTCCTATTCCCAGCTCTTCTTTCCAAATCTCCTTATCCACACCTGTGATGTGTTTGTTTCCTGGGGGTGTGCCTGCCCAGCTGAAGTTGTTCAGGTGCTTTCAGAAAGAAGGAGGACTCCTTTCTCTCCGGGAGAAAAGCTTGTTCCACAGATTTCGTTTAATCTCCGAGAACGGGCTATACCACAAGACTTGAAAGATTTCCTTCCCTGGGACTCAGAGCGGCTGCTCTTTTTCTGATCAGCTGTTATACAAGAAACAAAGTATACGGCTACAGATGAGTTACAAAGACCCTTTCTGTCGCAGCAGGATGTTAAGGTAATTGCATGATGAATTTCATGTCTTTCCTTTAGAGAGAAAAACTAACCATTTAGCTAGAACTAGAAACTTCAAGTGTGTTTAAAATGTGCAGCGAGGTCTGCAGTGATGGATGGACGTCTATGTCTGTGTGATATGGGCTGCTGACTTTAATGACATGCAGTGTTCCTATTAGTTTTGAAAAGATGTTTAAGATGAGATTTCGTGAAATAGGATTAGGCAGTTTTTGCAATAACTTTATACCTTAAACTTTGTGCACCTCCTGGATGTTCCCAGATTGTTTATCTTGCTTTACATAACTTAAACTGGAAACTGACAGCGATGAAATATGAACAGGTGTTTTTTGGTGGTGTTATTTGAACAGGTGTTATTTGGTGTGTTGCTAACCCAAACTTGTCAAAAAATGGATACTTTGGTAGTACTCAAAGTTATTTTTGTGTAGGAGCAGAGTCAGATGAATGCTTAATTGTGGATGACAGAACACAATTATCTGGCTTGTAATAGCCAAAGAGATATCTGAGAAACCAAAACACTGATAAAGTTTCTTTTCTCTTGTTCTCTAAATATTTATGTCAGTTTGTTGACAGATTGTATGTCTTGGCTGAATTCAGCTCTGATGAGGTTCTTTCTTTTAGAAAAGAACTTTTCTAACTTTTTTTGTCTTTGTTTGTTTTGGTATGCAGTGTTATCTCAGACTGTTTGATATAGCAGTAGTCCACAAAAAAGCACCATGTAGGTGTGGAATGATATTATGTGAAATGTTATTTTTCAGCTAACAGTTATCAGTCATGCACCTGGACATAATGTGCTATTTACTGTTCCCCCAGAAGATTTTTTTTTTTGTGGTCTTGGGATACTTTGCCTTGAGTGAGCATATCCTAGCTGGAAGCCTGCTGAAGGTCCAGCCGTAGCTATGGGCAAATTAGAGGTGCAAATAAGATGCAGAACAGTAAAATCTGCAGAGGTGATGATAGGCCTGTTCACCTCTGAAGTGGCACATGGGGTCACAGAGGGGGGTCTACTGCAGGAAACTCTGGAACTCTGCAGTGTTCTGACAATATCTGCAATTAAACAAAAAATATTAAAAAATTATAGTGGAAAGAATAAGCACAATGCCTATGAATATATTCTTTGGAAAATGAAGGGGGGAAAAGTTTTGTTAGTTTCTGTATTTTAAAAGGATATAAATAAAGGAATAAAGAAAGAATGGACAAAACTGCATTAATAAAGTCGTGAAAATCAAAATAAAGCGCATAAACCTTGACAAATAAAATGAAAATGAGGAAATGCATGAAGTTGTTCTATAGTGCGGTCAAGAGCACAGGTAATCTGGATCAAATCCAAGCTGTTATTTTTGCGTTAATACACTGATGTGAAGAAAAGGGGCTTACTGGGAAAGAAATTAGAAATTTTGCTGTTAGAAAAGATGCTTCCATTAGAAAAAAATGCAGTCATAGGGCTGTTGTGTAAAAGTTGATGAGATCTCTTTCATCTGTGGAGAAGGTGGTGAAATGGCTTTGTGCATGGAGTTATGGGGGAACACAGGCTAAATATTTTGAGTGAGAACTTTTTCTGAAGGAATGATGAAATTTTTTTGTCACGTCTGATGGACTGGGTTGAAGGATCAGAAATGTAAGATTAGATAAATGTAAATGTTCTCTGTGGTGCTTTGGAGGCTAACCCATTTGGAATTATCTGTGTATACCCATGGTCAAGGAATAAATGAATTGAATTCCTTTCATTGTGCTTCCTTTAGAAGTCTCTAGATAGGACAGATATTTAAATATATCCTGTTGAAAACTCTTAGGCTTTTGTACTGGGAGTGGTCTCTCCTTGCAGAATATTGATATTCTTCCTTTCATGCGTGGAGGTTGCAACATTTCTTGTTTCTAAAGAAAGTGTTTCAATTTCACAGAAGAAATGCATAATTCCAAGAGAATATACTCTGAGAGTTCTTTAAAATTCCACTTAAAGATATGCCCCTTAACCACAGCAGGCCAAAAATAGTCACAAAACTGCCTTTCGAATTACAAGGAGGAGAAAAAATTCAAATTGAAAGTAAATTCCAGGACCATTATATATACAGAGTATATTCTTTGTGGAAAAGTACTCTAGCTCTTATGGAAGATAAAAAGAGAGCCTCAGATGATAATATCATTTATGTGAAGCATGCAGCTTAATCTCTTCATTAAAGAACTTGAGGTAAAGTCATGATGATGTTTCCAAGCATCCCATATTGCATCCTTCCATTTGAAATATTTTTCAAGCATGTACATCTGATAATCAAGACTTGAATAGGACTGTGCTTGTTTACAATTACATAACATTAAATATATTTAAAATGTTTTCAGACTGAGAGAGGGGAAGAGCTTGAAGTTTCTGTGCCCTTTTATTTTTCTTTTTTAAAAAAATCCTCTCCTGGATAAGGATGTAGATTACAATAGTAGGGCAAAGTAAAATTATAAAAGCATTCACTGGCAAAAAAGTGAAATGAATACAAGTCTAATAATTGTGTTCTTTGACAGAGATTCCAGTCTATAAGTGTATATGGGGTGGTTTGTTGGGTTTTTTTTTAACCTTCACAGTATCAAATAAGCACGGTTGAGATCTACCCAGCAGGACCTAGAATGAGCTGAGTTATTTTCCATGATGGTGACTAGTCATCCTCACAGCTCTGCCTATTCAAACTCTATGGTGGGAGTTCAGAAACCTGGCTCCAATGGAAATCCCTAACTTTGAGTGATACAATCTCCAAATAGATCTTGTCCCAACTAAGAATGCTGAAAGGACTTGCACTCATTTAAACTCTTAGATAAAACTGCTATTATGGCGCAGGTGGATCTTTGTTATGCATGAGGTTGTTTGTTCATTTGTTTTTATGGTACTGTTATGTTTAAGTTTTTTGAATGCTTCTAAGGACCCAGTATAAGAAAATCATCGATGTTATTCTGACATTTTTGCGCCTCACAGTGGCATTTCAATAGTAGAGGGGACAAAAAAAATCAAAACACACAAAAAAGTCCCACAAAAGACCAAATTGCCACAGAAAAGGAGATGGCAAGATTGAAAGGTTCATGAGTGTTTTTGTGCATTTTTTAAAATGGTGTAAACATAATTTTTTAAACTTACATTTTAAATGCAAGCTGATTAGCATAAGAGTTCTTGGAAATGTTATAGAGGTCTTTGTCCCTTATTCGTGAATGAAGAACATGTTGAACGTCAGAGTAGCAGGTAGTCATTGTATGGTGTCCATTTATTGCTGCCTCACAAAAAAGGCTGCTGCTATTTAATATGGAAATGCTATACATTAAAGCAGCAGTTGCTGGATGTTTTCCACAGTAAGAGCCAGTCTTCTTGCTTTTCAAATTTGAAATCACAGAATAATTCCACAAGCTATCAGCAGTGGAACAAGACAGAACTTGTACTTCCTCATCAGTGGGCAGGTAGCTGCACCAAAAACCTTTATCTGTCAGAAAAAAAAAATGCTAATTTAGGTAAACCATCTCTTTTGTCAGAATGTGTTGGGTTGTGCAAAAAATATTGTTATTTGGGGAAGCCAAATGTGCGTGATGGAGTCAGACTGTTAAAGCATTTATTTGGAAACAAGAATATGGTTCGGATTGGTTTTATTCCTTTTTGGCCAGCATGTGCTTTGGAACCCTCAGGACACCAAATGGGTGCTCAAACTGGGCTATAACGTTTTTCTTTTCTCATGTCTTTCTCTCAGTAATTCAAAGTTATCACAATTGTTCTAATGTGAGATGAAAACTTTGATATTTTCTCATGAAAATATACTTCTGTACTCCAGGCAGCCCTGGAGGACAGTGAAAGATTGGAGTCTCAAAACCTTCAAAATAATCCACATTATTGCTGGCAGCTCTGACAAAAAGAATGTTATTAGTTGAGTCCCACAGGACATGTTAGTAGACCAACCAGTCCCATACTGTGGACATATTTATTATCTTCTTTGGTTTTGAGATTATGAAATGGACAATTCCAGAGGCCATTGGTTCTGTTTCTGCAAATAGAAGCTCCAACATTAAGACCTTGTCCAGTGTACAAAGGTAAACATGTAATTTCTGAACAGTTAAGAAATGTGTTAAACAGTTAAAGAAATGTGGTTTGAAACAAATTAAAAGAATCCTTCCAAACACTCAGCTCTTTGGATCCAGGTTTATGTTGATCACTTTTCAAAAAATAACAGAGCTCCCAGTTAATTAAAGAACCTTTGCATTACAATAATTTTATTATTTCTAAATTCTTTTAGCTATTACTAACTATTTCTTTGGTTGCTTTGATTAGAGGGTCAAATTCTGCTTAGATAGGTTTTTGTCATGCATTTTGCTTGATCAGAGTAAAGAATTTGCTAATGAAATAAGGAAAAAACACCCTGTAGTTCTGATTATAACATAACAGAAAAAAAATCTTCTGAGTAGCCAAACACTTTATTCCATAATGTTAGCTGGAAATGCCACAAGAACTCATTAGATCAATGGATTAGAAGAGATTACAATGTTTATTTGCAAAATCTTATCACTTCTAATCTGCTACTGAAACAAGGAATAGAAATGCAAGGCTATAAGGACATACTGTGGGAAAAAAGCCACACAAAACATAAAAAACTCAAAACACAACCCCTCTACAAGAAAAACAACAGTAAAACAAACAAATCACCCTGAGTTATTCAAGTCTGTTATATTTAAGCAGATTATCACACACAGAGAGAAATTTACTAAGGATTTATGGAAATATTTGGCTTTTCAGTCTTACCTAGTTCTTCAAGCTCTAAAATATTGACAGGTATTTTGCTTGTAGGACTTTAACTGAAGTTCTATCACATTTTTAGTACTAAAGTATGACTTGATTGGAGAAGAGGGCCATGTACTGGCATTGGAGAAGTTATCACAAATTACATTCTTGGGCTATTTATAAACATTTTTCTCTATGGAACTGTGGGTTTTTCCTTTTGACTTCCTTCTATTTTATATGATTAATGGATACCTCAGAGATGCTAGCGCATATTTAACTCTTCTTAGCCACTGGGGAGTTTAGGCAATCTTTCCTTACTCACAGAAACACTTCTGTAATACAGAAGATTTTTGAAATATGTGGTTTGTACTGGTTGTAAATGCCATTAAGAAAAGGAGAGTGTATGCAATTTTCTAAGAGCCTTTTCAGGTTTTTCAAATATATTTGTGAGGTAATTATAGCCTGATTGCAGTTACTGAGCATATGTCATAGTAAAGTGTCATAGTATAATGGTACTAAATTATTTTAATGAACTAAACTCATAACCTTGTAGATACGAATAAAATTGAAGTTTAGCAAAAGAGACATCCACTAGGGGATCATAAGTATCATTCTGTGTAAAAATGCTCCTCCACTCTGCTGTATTTTCATTATTCTTCCTTTGAATCCTGTCATCAGAGCCACCTTCCTTTCAGCTGAGTAAGAACTGATGCCTCTCCCATCGGAGTCTGTCTCTCTCATCCAGCCAGAAGGATCACTTTTAAGTTTCATGAGGCAAGAGGTAGACTCTCTCCCTATGAAGTTAAGTGAGCTGTCAGTTTCGGCCCCTGCTGACTGAGGAGCAGAGAACTGAGATCACAATGGTACTTCTGATACTCTTGGATGTCAGGAAGAGATTCATTAGAACTAAAATGCCATTCTTAAAAGCACAGCCTTCAATGTAGCAGTTGCTTTTGTTCTCTGCTAGCCCTGTGCTTTCACTCCTTGGGATAGCTAGACCACATATCCAACAGCAAAAAAGATTTGCCTTTCTTATGTAGACCAGACAGATATTGTGAGGATAAGTCATGAAAATTGGTGGAACAATAAATCTGTATAATTTGCTGTATCTAAGTGAGGTAAGGATTACTGCACTGGTGCTCCTTGGTGCATTTGTCTTGGTGGCTTTTAATAGGTTTGATTGAGCACAAGTGTTTGCTAACAAAATTAGATACACAATGAAGACTTTTTCCTTCATTTTATTTCCTTTAAACTGTTCAAATATCTCACTAAAATCATAATATTTTAATTAAAAGAACCTAACAGAGCAGAGTATACCCAATATATCTTAGGAGAATTTATAGATGCCATGTAAACTTCATTTTTAGTATATTTTCACTTCTAGAGGATTTATAGAAGAATGGATTTTCATGCTGAGACTTAATATGACTGTCTTTTCTTACTAAATGCTAAAATAGTACAGCAACAGCACAGAAAAAAAGCCCCATATCTTAGTTTTGTACCCATGCATTTTTACACAATATTTTAGGCTGTTCTGTTTTTAGCAATGGAGTTTTGAGGTGCCTACTAATCCTCTTAAAAAATTACTAATTCTTCCTGTGTTTAAGGAATAGGCATTTAAGTCAGTTGAGTACTGTGGTTTCAGTTTTCCATGTCTTAGCTTGTAAAATCAAGACGATAATCTTTCACAGATATGACATAGAAAGAAATCCATTATTGATCATGAAGCTGTGCCACCTTTGGAATGGGCTTTTATGAACATCTGAAATGGGCTTATAAGTTTCGTGGTAAACTCCAAACTTTTCGCTGGAGTTTTGCATGGCTTGTAAATGAGGAAAGTTTGAAGACTGCAAAGAGTAACCTTGCTCCTGTACACTAGGGAATTGCTGATTATGCTATATCTGTAGTTGCAAAACAGCAGTACACCAAATAACCTTATGAGTCTGCCTAAGCACAAAATCTTTCATTTCTTTGTAGTGAAGGAGTGAAACAAGTTTGCAGCAGTTTTGGGGACAGAGAACCTTGGGAAAAGCAGGAGTGTGAGAAACTATTGGCAGGCTGAAATTGTTCAAAAACAGCTGTCTTTGCTGGAGTTCTGAAAGGGATGTTACACCTGTGAACTGTAAAATTCACTGCTGATGTTGCTATCAAGACACCTGCTCAGGCATACAAATAATCGAGAATAAATCAACCTCAGGAATTTGGTATTCTCTGCTGTAATCCACGTATTTCTTTCACAATTAATTAATTGCAGCACCTGAAATCAGTTCTTTTCCAGTCACTAGGAATTTATAGCAATATTTCCTTCCCCAGAGTTTTGTACTATTATATTCTGAGTATCTTGTTAACATTTTTTTTTATATTTATTATTTTTAAATTTTTATTATTATGATTTCACCATTTAATGTATGTGAAGCTCTCCTAAAAAATTAGGAGAACTTACCATGTACTCCTTGTAACAAATGGACTATTAGACTTCTTCCAGCCTGAAGGAATGTGGTAAGAACCCTAGGAAGGAGAATCACTGGTTTAAGAGTTTGAGAGCTTTTTGCTAGTTAACGTCAAACACTAACAGATTCTCTTCCTCTACTCATGTCTCACTCTCAGCTTTTTCTATTGCAGGCGATCTAAAATGCTCTACAGAGACAACTGCTTGACTTTATCACAGTAATCCTTTACTTTAGGGTTTAAAACCAGGATAGACTTTTTTATTGCTTCTTTATCTGGAAGACACTGGATGTCATAGTACTACAAGAACAAATTGTCATAGAAATCAGAGTTCTTCCCTTAGGCTGATACAACTTGGGATATTTGTGTATATTGGCAGGTTTTATTTACATTCTGATTTCGTGCAGATATTTTTAAAAAACTCCTAGAATTGTCTGTTGTTAGCTTCATATGATTTATTTTAATTTGCACTTATTCCAGTGTTCATTTGAAACATTGAGCATATTCAAGTGACTTTCTTAAGACTGATAACTTTTCATGTTGTCAATTCAGACCTATAACAGTTCAGACCTAAGCAAGCAAAGTTAAATTACAGCTCAGGCAGGGCATTTTGTGCTCTTGAACAAAAAGCTATTCAATTCAGGTGTTAATACTCTCAGAGCCTTTTTTCTGACATGGTGATTCCTGTTTGCTTAAACTAAAGTAACTACATCTTTGTGCTGAGAATTGCCTCTAAGTATAAAGTGGAGCGAGAATTCTGGAAGTGATTTTTTTTATCAAAGATGTTGTCAGGTGTATGGTACTTTCAGGTAATGCTGAGTGCCTGCCTTCTAGAAATCATGCTCAGATTGGGAATCCAAAATCACTAGTAGTGCTTGAAGTTGCAGGCAGGTTAAAATGATGTTTACTTTCATTTGGGTCTGAATGCTATCAGGAACTAGTCACTGCCATTCACTTGCTGCTGTTTTCCACAATGCTGATAACATTTGTCATTGAATAAATTTCTAAAGGCATTTATCTGAAGAGGAGGAACGGGGCCCGTTTCAGAGGTCTTATGCATAGCACAAGACCTTGTTGATGTCCTGTGTCATTGCTGCAGGAAATTATATTGTATCAGCCCTCTAATAAAACAATTAACTTCTATTTTTAGATGACTCTGGAAGGCTGTTCCAGAGTCCTTTGTGGCTAAATAATTTTTATCCTAGATCTACCAAATCATGGTGGGTTAACCTTGGCTGACTGTCAGACCCCTACCCAGCTGCTCTCCTGCTCCCTCTCCTCAGCAAGTCAGGATTAGAAAATAAGACCAAAAATCTCAGAGGTCAGGATAAAGGCAAGGAAATCACTTGCTAATTACCATCATGGGTAAAATAAACTTGACTAGGGAAGATTAATTGCCAATTAAAAATAGAATAGGAAAGTGAGAAACAAAGACAAAACCAAAATCACTTTCCCCTCATCCCTCCCTTCTTCTCAGGATCAAATTCACTCATGGTGCTTTTACATCCTCCCCCACCAAGCATCAGTGTGGATATCTGCTCTGTGTTCCTGTCCATGGGTTGCAGGTGGATAAGCACCTCCTCAATGCCTACACGGGCTGCAGGTTAATCTCTGTTCTGGTGCCTGGAGAACCTTCTCCCACTCCCACACTGACCTTGGTGTCTGCAGGGCTGTTTTGCTCACATTTTTTCACTCTTCCTGACTCACAACTGGCGTGCAGCACTTTTTGCCATTTCTTAACCACATTATCACAAGGATACCAGTGTTGTTGATGGGCTCAGCTTTGAACAGCAGTGAAGTTGGCTGGGACTGGTTCTGTCCACGGGGGGGGCTCCTGTTCTCTTGCCACACAAGGCACCCTGGCAGGTTCCCACAATCATAAACTTGTCACCTAAACCCAGTACAAATATACATTAATAACTTCTATTGAGTAGTATAAGGCTTTTCTTTATCTGCTTTCTGCTGTGACACTTTCCCTGCGGAGCAGTGAAAGCGAACTGCCAAATACAAGTGTGACCTGATGTTTGATATCAACACTTAAACCAGAAAACTTTTCAAAGGGTATTTGTCTTGCACTTTCCCAGTTCACAAAGGAACTGTTTAGTACTTTCTATAAATTAGTTTTAAGTGTCACAGAAAAATATATGAAGAAAGAGGTACTGTTGGGATTAAACACTATTTCTCCTGTAACCTTGCTAAGATATACCTGGGTAAATTAAAGTTGCAGGCTTTCCTTTGGTTGTAATAAGGCACTTTTAAAGATATGATTGTGCTCAACTTAGGTTTGACTGAAGAACTTATAACAATTAAATTTCCTAAATTGGTTGCAATTATCTATCTATCTATCTATACATATATGTATCAGTTTCTTCTTGCATCGTGAGTTTTCTTCCAACTTACAGATTTCATTGAAAAATTAATTTTTCATCTAGGAAAGTGAAAATGGTTAAAATTATCTTGTATTTATTAAAAATATTCTATAGCAATGGAAGAAATTGCTTGTAGTTTATAAATGTTACTGAAGTAAACCAACTTTGAAATTTTGAAAATTACTATACCACTTCCTGTTAAAAACAAAGTACTTAAAATCAAAGAGTGTGTTCTTAATATTGCAGTCACACATAAGCACTCATTAGACCAACTGCATATTATTACTAATTGTCAGGAATAATGGAAGTTTTAAAAAGCTTTTAGGTATGGCAGCAGAAAGTTTCATCAACTATGTCTGTTATGGATTGCTAAAAATACTTGCACACTGAAAACTGAAGGTCATACCAGCTATTTCAGTGGTAGTTTTAAAGCATTAAATAGACCTGCTTCTATAAAATAATGTTTTTATAGGATATGCCTCACTTCTTGCTCCATTTAGGAGTGATAACCTTTATTTGATTAGTTGAGTCTGCTAGACTAGATATGCCGTTTCACTGAATATTGGCGTGGAATGCCCATGCAGCTGCACTACTGCATGAAGCAGTCCTTAGCAGTGCTGCAGAAAACTCATACCAGGACACTCTGCATGTACTTCCTTTTACTGATTAGTCCTATTTCATGATGTTTACTTCAGCACTCCAATGAGTTTGCAGAGCAGGTATTTATAAATTTCTCAAATGTGCCCTGACAGTAGGGAATTGAAGAAAGAAGCGAAGACAATATAATAGAACATCCTGAGTTGGAAGGGTGTCACTAGGGTGATAGATTCCAACTCCTGGCCCTGCACAGGGCACACCAAGAGTCACACCCTGTGCCTTGGAGCTTTGTCCAAACAGTTTTTAAACTCTCTCTGGCTTGACACTGTGACCACGACCCTGAGGAGCCTGTTCCAGTGCTCAACCATTCTCTGTGTGAAAGGTTTTCCTTATATTTAACTGAAACCTCCCCTGACACAGCTTTGTGCTTTTCCCTCAGATATGGCACCATGTCTTGTATTTACTAGAGATTTTCAGTAGCTAATATGGGAGATATGGTAACATGTTATTCTTTTATGAAAACACTTGTTTATTTTCACTTTAGGAATGCAAAAACTTGAATTCTCCTTTGTATATATCACCACAGGATCTCTATGATACAAAGCTTTATGTTTTTCTATGTCTCTCTGAAACCCTGATGTGAGGAACAGCTTTGAGCTGCAGAGCAAAAGAAATGCTTCCTTTTTTATTATTTCACCCCTGTTTTGTCTAAATCTTTCATGCTTTTTTGTGCTTTATGCACTGATTTATGCATTGTGCAACTTCTGTTTGACCAAGGGATGAACCACAGGAATGGCTTTTGTACTGGGGTCTCCTCTTTGTCACCAAGTGAGGGTTACAAGTAACAGCACATAAGTGCTTACAAAGAAAGCCAGTCATCCTTTCATAATTTTGAATTTTGACTAAGAATGAGTTAATGAAATGTTTCATCTGGCTTTACAGACAAAAAAAGCATTTAAACCAAAGACTCTTTATTGGCCAAGAATTCTGATTTTCTTGAAATGTGTAGAGGACCCTAAAAGAGACGCTTGTTGGCTCATGATTTAGACGTGACTGACAAATAAAACATTTTCAGGCCCCTGAATAGTTCCACTCTACAGGCTATATCCTCTTCTGGTGACAGCATTGAGTAAACAACCACATTTAATTGCTATTATGGGATCTCCGTAAATCTCAATGATGAATGACAGTAAACATATTCTCCACAGAAATTCTAAGCATACCATAACTTACCATTAATGATGACAGCAACAACAAAAGATTCAAGACTAATTGAAAATAAGATTTCCGAGAACTCAGCAGCACGGGCTTTAGACCAGCTTTCCATGAGAAAGGAAATGCAATACTTATTTTATCTTTTTAATCTGAGTTCTCCCCTTATTGTTAGTGAAAACTCCACTTCTTCTTTTAGTCTTCAGATGGGCTGAAGTGACAACATTCTTGGAGTTTTAACCTGTCCTGGAGATGAGCATGCAGAACAAACTTTATGTTTAAAAATGAAGCTGGGATCTTGACAAATAAATACAGAATAGCTTACCCAGATATTCTAATTAGTCATCTTACGTCGCTGGTGTCAGTTACCACACCTAACTTATTCCTTACTTATTGATAGTTTTGCTGGTGCTGGGCAGGACAGAATCAGAAATGGGCATGTACCTCTGCCTTGAGGTGGCTTTAGTAACTCATCCATGGAATTTGCCAGTTACTGAGATAAGAAGTTCATGAAGGACATATATCTACATGAATATAAGAAGGTTTTTTAACTGTACAAAGGCAATACATTCGGATATTTTTCACGCCTCCGCAAAAGCCAGTATACTTGAAATAAAAATGTATTCTTCCTTAACATAAAGAAAATTCAACTTGAGAAAAATGTCAGTCTTTGAAGCTATGAGATTCTTTATGGAACACTATCTTTAATGACTATCACATACCAAAACACAGTTTTCAATAAGCAGCTATAAAAAATAATCCTCCCCATCAGATGTCACAAGGTAATATAAGCTTTGGAAAAGCTTTTATTAATTATAAAGTGTGAGCTATCAAATTAATTTGCAGGTTTGCCCATTCTGTAGGTTTGATTGTAGTTGCAGTATAATCCACATTCTCCTAGGGTGGTTGCAGAGGTTACTGTACCTCGAATGGCAGAAGAAACTGTCTTATAGTTAACACACTGCGTAATACTCTATTCTAGTAAGTTGTGCCTTTTCTGCATGCTTCCTTTGTTGTTCAACGAAACATCTTACAGATTTTTTTCTGTTTGAAAAGTCTTTATAGTTGTCAATACCTTGTAAATACTGAGATACATGCATGGCTTGTGCTCTAACTGTGGGTCATATTCTAGGATCATTTGTTTGGGCTTTTTTATTCAGCAAACGCATACGAGAACTTGTCACTTTACCAGAAGAGAGAATTAAACTGTAGTTTATACCTGGTGGAAAGCCAATGAGTTTCTAGTTTTGCTCCAAGCTACGCTCCAAACTGCTCATTCCACTTCTCAGTGTTAGATGTTGGACACCACGTGCCTAAGACTCCTTACTAGTGATCATTCCTTTAGCCTGCAGCATTCTAGCTCTACATTTAAAGGATCTGCCTAAAGTTAAGTGTTTCACTTCAAATATTCAAGGGGTTCTATTACTTTTGAATGCATAGAGTAATTTTGGAGACCAAGAAACATTCTGTTCCTTTTAACTATTTCTGCAGCATCAAAGTAGGAAGCACAATTGGCCAGCAAGAGAGATCTTCTGGGTAAATGACTTTGACTAGCAAAGTAGCAATGAAAACCTTATTAAAATAGAAATAATTCTACCCTACTTTGAAATAAATTTAAAAGAACAGACCCACGAGATTTATTTTAAATTGAACTACAAGTGTTTTTGAGAACATTTAGGAATGTGACAAATTTAATACCAGAAATAAAGCTTTTCTGTGCATTACCTCAGAAGAAAAGCCCTTACGAGATGCTCTTTCCATTAGTTAAGGGCAAATCCTCCTGTCTTAGGTCAGTTTGAGGCACAAAGGTAGCAAGTACCAGGTACAATACAGAAAATGCATCCTTTAAACCCTTGTGAAGGAATACAATGTTGCTCATATGGGTTTTTCTGCTGGCCCCTGCGTAAGCTGAGCTCAGGGAGGGCATGTAAGCTTCAGTGCTCCTAGAAAGATTTTTATTGCACTATATTTGTTGAAAGAGACTTTCTTCTTTACTAACCTATTTCTTTTTGTGCTGATGTTAATACTGTGGTTACTGAGAAATCATTCCACACAACTGGCTTCCATTATGTTCTGGAAACAGCTGACATTTAACCATGGATGTTTCTGATCTCCTAATTTACACTTCTTTAGCTTCTAAGCTTTTTAAGAGTTGTATTTGGATCCAAATAGTTTCACTATGTGCTCTGTCAAGCACAACTGCTTTCCTGATAATTACCAAGTTTATTTTTACTGCATTACACTTTAAACTGTCTTTTGTTGTTTGGTGCTTTTTCCTTCTTGTCTTTTCTTTTTTTTTTTTCTTAGAATTATCTATTGTAGCCCCAAATTTTGCCTTCTTTTAGTACAGGTAGTCTCCTTACTATCTGTAGGTGCTGGGATTATTTTTTGTGGTTGTTTCTTGTATCGCTTGTTAAATTTCATTTGCCAATTTATAATCCTGTAAGTTTCATAAAATCTATTTTGAACAAAATAATTTCATAAACAACCTTTGCCACTTCATTCTTTTTTCTCTTTAATGAGTAGTTTATGTATTTGTAGTGTTGATTAGCATGTAACCCAGCACATGTGAAACCCTCACCACAGCATGTCTCCACTATGAAAATTCACCTTATCCAATTTTTCAACAAATTGTACAGGACTATCCTTTTATCCCATGGCTACTTAGCTTCTTTAAGATGCTCTGGCAATTAATCTTCTTGAAAGCCTTGTAGTATTGGTCAGATATCCCTTATCCGTGAACTTAACTATTTTAAATGCTAGTTCCCAAGTCTAATAGTGCTCCTTCATTTTTGAAAAGCCGTTCTGACTTTATCTGATTTCATACTATGCAATGTTTCTTTTTAGATGTGTTTTGTAGTTGGTGCTGTGTTTGTTTTCCACCTCTTCTGCTAGTTTCTGCTGCTTTTCCCATTGCAGATGGCAAGCTTACAAGACTTTGTTTTACGAATTAATGCCAGTTTTTGCCAGTGGCACTTTTTGTTATGTCTACTTGGTTACCTGGGTACTATCAAACAGTGCTGTTTCAGTAGCATGTAGCTCAGCAGTTGAGCAGTGGTGGTACTCGGATAAGGACTGGCACAGTTGCTGTGTTACAGGAATCACCTTCGTGCTTTTGAAATCGATTCACATATCCAGGTGAGCAAGCTCTGGTTGCAGCTTAACCTCATAGGAAGGAAATACCTGGGAGCTTCCCTGAAGAGATTTGAACCTCACCCTCAACTCTGCAGAGAACTATTTCAGCTACTGAGGGAGCTCAATAGGAACCAGAGCAACAAAGGAGTTGTTCTCTCAGTATTAGGCACTAGTTCAAAACGTCAATTTTTTTTTTTGTTTGTTTGTTTACGAGGTACACTTTGTGGGCTAGGTTCTTAGATTTCTTTACAAGTGGGAATATGCTTTTGACCTCTAAAGAGTATTATGAAAATTCACTTAAAATCTCCACTACTTGTATAAAAGGAAGTTACATAGACACCAAATGAGGATTATTCAGATATTTTTCGATCGGTATTTCATCAAACAGGATGAAGAACATGCTCATATGAGGTACACTATTTTTTTTTGCTCCTATTTGGTGGTCATAGCTAGTTTCTTGGTAGCCTCAATGGCAATTATCTATCCTCTGAGTTTTCCTTTGGATGGCAAAGTAGACATCTGGGAGAGCTGAGAAAAAAGGCTCACGATTCATATCCAGGGAAGAGCATTGAAGCTGCTGAAAGATTTGGAGCACAAGTCCTGTGAGGAGTGGCTGAGGGAGCTGGGGTTGTTCAGCCTGGAGAAAAGGAGGCTCGCGGGGAAACTTATTGCTCTCTACAACTGCCTGAAAGGAGGCTGTAGCCAGGTGGGAGTCAGTCTCCCCCCAGGCAGCAAGCGACAGGACAAGAGGACACTGCCTCAAGCTGCAGCAGGGGAGGTTTGGATTGGATACCAGGAAAAAATTCTTCACTGAAAGGGTGGTGAGGCCTTGGAACAGGCTGCCTAGGCGAGTGGGGGAATCACCATCCTTGGAAGTTTTCGAGCAATATAAGTGTGACGCTGGGAGACATGGTGTAGTGGCAAATGTAGCAGTGCTCAGTTAACAGCCCGACTTCAACAACCCCATGGGTTAGCAGTGAACCAAATATATTTATGTGAAGTGTCCCACACACGTACTGTTTTGAATGTCACTGTGGAAGAAATTGACCTTTATATTTCGTTCACGAGACAGAATGCCCTTAGCAAAAGTAGGGAAACAATTGGATTTGCATCCACATAAAAGGAAAAACTTGGTGAAGATGCTAAACAGAGTCACAATTTTTTATAAGCTGATTATCAATAAAGTGCACTTTGCCACTTTTTACTCTGAGAGAGAACGTAATACTTTATTATGTTATCTTGGGCCAGTGAAAACAAAAATTTTGTTGACTTGGAACTTTTACCATCCAAAAGCCTGAAAAGAGCTATGCAAAAATAAAGATATAACCACCAATATGGTCATTATGAAAAGTTTTATGTTATGAAACAAGTGAACTAAAAATTGACTTTGTGCATATGGCACAGACCAAAGACCTTTCTAAAGTGTGATGCATGTTTTGTGCGGGATTTGATCCATCAGGTCTTTTGGGACTGCAAATTCAAACATGGTTTTACTTTAGGGCAAAGTTGCAATGCTTTGGCTAAAATTGTAAAATCAAGTCTTGACTGTTACTTTTAAATAGACTTAGTACTAAGTTCACGTGTCGTTAGCAAACCTCCTGCTGTTTAATGCACCATGTGAACATCTGAGCCACTAGGTTATAGTGTCATGATCTCCCTTGTTCTTCACTTATGATCTGAAATGAAATCATTACAAGAAGAGGAGTTATCTGAGTAGTTTGAATGTTTTCAAGTAGAGAAGAAAAATGAAATAACATCTTGACATTAACTATCTTTCTGTTCATTAGCTGAGAGACCTGTATCACTTTTTTTATTTCCTGGGAGCTTTTTTGAAAAGAAAACTCTTTGAAAGAAGAGATTTAGACACTGAAATCCAGAAAAGGATTCAGGAATGTAATCCCCAACTAAACAACTTGCATTAAGTCTAGGCACTAGAGCAAAATGAAATTTAAGACTCATCTTTCCTGAAGAGCTGTTTCAACCTTTTCAATAATGTAAGCCAAATCTGAAACTCACTGGCCTAAGGATAAAGAGAAAATAACTTATTTATTTCAGGAACCTTGAGGGAGAGCAATTTCTGCAGCAGATGTGGTTTTGGGGTTGCTAATACGTATGGTTCTGAGATGAGTCAGAGGAAGTTGGAAAGGAGCTGTAAAATGACTCTAAGGTGTTTGAGGAGACTGGAAAGCTTTAATGCTCTGTTGAGGGTATTAGAACCCTCTGTATTCCCCCACCTCCCCAGTTCTGCCAAATCCTTCACTCACCACTCTACAGTTCCTCTCCCACAAACCTACCGAGTTCATGCTTTTATAAGAAGCTCTCCCACCACAGAAATGGGAAAAGTGTTTTGGGAGGAGATTGTGAATTTTGCTGTTACAGCCAGAGGGCTGAGTCACTAATGTCACTTGCAGAGCCACAAAGGAACTATCAGCTTGAACCACAAACTAATTTTAAACATAGTATTGCCCCTGCCCCTACATTTCCTGAAGAAACTGGTAAATAAATTTTAAAAAATGAAAATAAATGTATTTTTTTGCTACTGCATTGAGGAAGTGGAGTATCTACATTTATCAATGCTCTGCCTTCTGTAATAGGGTTGTTTGTTTTGGGGGTTTTGTGGTGGTTTTTCCCTAAGCAAAAGAAGATCTATATTTCACTTTACACTGGGAGCCCAAATAAAAGTATTAGGCTGGAGAGCAGGCTGACTTGTTGAAAATCCTTTTCTAAATACCAAATACTTGGTGGGACCATGATTTCGTTGGTGACACACCACAAACACCATAAGCTTGGGCAGACCTCAACAGGAGAATCCTGAGCACAGGGGCTTAACTAACTGCACTATTAGGCAACTGCTGAATGATGCTCTTGTACAGCTGGGTTGGGATTTGCAGGTCTTTATATAGATCCAGTCGTTTATTCCTGTGCCATGGTTTACTGCATTGATTCTTTTTCTTTCTTTCTTACTTTCTTTCCTTTTTTTTTTTTTAAATTACCATGAGAAATAAAGATGTAGGGATGGACAGAGAAGGACTTGTAAAACAGCAGGAGTCCATCAGAAAGTCACTATCTAGAACTGATTATAGGACTGCCTTCCTTAAAATCACATCCCTGTCTGGCTGTAGTTGTACATATGTGGTGTGACAGTCCTTCAGAACTGTTGAAGAGAATCCAAAACAAATGTCTGTTTTGAACAAGTCTGTGCTGCCTTTGATTTATCAGCTACATGCAGAAGAATGTCTCTGCTCAGAATAAGCAAGACCTGAGGTGATCTCCAAGTAGAATAATTATGAGGTTAAGACAGGCAGTGACAAAAAAAATGTAAAGAGGAGGCAACAAAGAAAACAATGCAAGTAGAATCTTCTCAGCAGCATATAACTCAATTTTTTAAGTCCTTTGGATAAAATATTTATGTGACTGCAAAGTCACTTGAGCTAAGGACCTTTTAAACTTTTTGTGAATAACTTCTGATCTTGCATCTAAAGGAGATAAAAAGTACACTATGAATCTCTGTAGTTTCTGCATTGGTTAAAACCAAGAGATGAATTAAAGAAACAGCTATCTTGATTTCAGTTAAGATAACGGTCTTAAAAAATATAAATATGTATTAGCTTAGCTGTCGTGTTACAGAAATAGTGGAGAAGTAAAGAATTTTTCATGCTGTGAGTTTATTCACTTAGAATAAAGATATGAAAGTGCATTGAGGTGGAAAAAAGGTCTAAAATCAAAGCTCATAGAAGAACAAGACTTATCTAACCAACTTTCCTTCTTTTCATTCAAATGAGAGTTTTGAGGAAGAGAAGGTGTTAGGATGAGGTATAGTCACACTGCTATGGAATCAGCATAGTTCTGTACTTAGAGCAGGTCAGTACCTCCTTTGGGAAGAAAATGCAGTCTTAACACGGTAAAATGAAGTTTTAGGCTGAATATTTTAATATTAGCAATATAGCCAGGTTTTATTTCCTTAACTCCAAGTTGTTAATATTGTATTTCCTTTTATTGCTTTCTGCAGCTCCACTCCTGTATATTTCTTTGTCAATGATTTTCAGTGTTTTTCAACTTGTAATATGCTTTCCTTATATCTTGATACTCACTCTACTACCCATTGATCTCAGGCAGCAATTCTAGTGTAGCAGCAAATGCCAAAGCTAAACTCAGGAAATTTGGGATTCAGATTTGATTTAAGCAATAATTCAATTTAGTGGAGCATAGTTATTTGTTCTATTTTTATATACTTTGCATGAGGTAAAAATATACTCAGGATTACACTTCTGGTGGGTATACTGGTAAAATTTAAGCAACTTGAGGAAAAATGTAGAGGGTATGGCTTGCAGCTTTCAGAATCTGCTCTTTGTGCAGAGCCTTGAAAAACTTCCAAGAAGTACTTATGTTGTAGGGAAATGAGAGATAAATGGACTGGCGTTTTTATTGTCAACAGGATTATTTCTAATCCTAATAGAGAATCCTCTATTAGAATATATGTTTTCTTGAGAGAAGTGACATTAGTGAGTCATATATCCCTTTCTGCCTCCTTCCCAAAGTAATGTACTTCAGTGCCTGGAGTGGAGAGTTTTGGGGGAAAACGCTCAAGCTTTTTCTTCTTCATATTTGCCTTAGTTGCCGAGCCAAAAATGTATTTTAAGTTATGATCTATAGCCTCAAACAGAACATTATTTGATGGTATCTGAAATGCAAATGAGGTTTTTTAAATTCAGTAATTTCATGTGATTTTTCTTTAAGAATTTTTTTTTTTAAAGTAGTTAATTCAACAATTATACTAGGAGTTGTCTGGTCTATATAAAAAAACCTGTAAAGACTTCAGTTGTTTTCAGAATTCTGTGATTAGTTCTTTAGTAAGCAAATCTTGTGCATAGATGAATCCTTAAATCCTTACTTCAAAATAGTGTGTAATGAAAAAAAAATTTTTTCTTGATTTTTCATATGTAATCTCACTGAAAAAAGTGAACTAAGAGAAGAGGTCAATAGAAATATTTGACCCCTTGATGATCTTGTATACAGACCTCATCCAATCCATTTGAACATATACATGTCCAGAATTTTGGTCACACATGTTTTAATTTCTCTGGCAGCTGACCTACTTTTATTGTATTTTTATATGCATTTGCAACTCTAATTGATCAAACTGTTGTGGTTTTGACTATTTATTTGTTTGTTTTAAACTATGGTGAAGGACAGTGATGTTAACATGCTGAAAAATCTGGAGTGAAGGTTTTCATCTCTCTGCATCAAATAGGACTTGAAATGCCTTCTTGGATCATGAAATGTAATTCCATACTGGCACAAAGCATGATTTCTTTATTTATCTCTAAATTATAATTTTGCCCTCTGTGAGGTGAGATTTCTCTTATGTGTAGTGGTAAAGAACAGTCTGGACCTCTGTCATTTTTCAGTGTTTGACAGACTTCCATTCTCTGAAGAATCTTTGTGAACTTTTATAGGTGATCATACAGAGATATTCACAGTAAAAACATGGATTCAGCAATGCTGTTTTGTTCAGCCTGTGCTGCAAACACTGAGCTATTAAGGATAATATATCTCCAAAGAATTTTACCACTAAAATGTTGAAGAATGCTTGGCAGATCAAAACACATTATACACTTTTCAATTAAACAGTCCTGCTTAAGTTATGTGATAAGTAGTGTGTGCACTCTGGAGTACTTCTGCTCAATGATGCTTTGAGAATCCTGGTTTTTCTCCTATTTTGACACGTTATCATATCACATTAAGTACCTGGGGAAATTCAAGACCAAAACTAGAACTTTTATAGAAGTTTGGTTTTGACATTGAACTTAATTAAAATACTTAGATGAAGCCAAACAGTTTTTGTATATGAAGGCATTTTCCATGCTTCAGTGGAGTAAGTCTTCCCTAGAAATGTGTTCTGTGGTGAAGCTACTTATGTGCTCTGGGAGTTGTAATACTGCTTTACTCTTCTAAAAAGTGCTTGGAGGTCAGAGAAAATGCCTACATCTTGATAGCTTCAGGCAACACTAACGATATCTCACTTGAAAAGGCACCTTATATCCAGGGGACTTCAGCTACAAAGATTATATCCGCAATTACATGCAAGCTGTAGGAAGGAAAACTGGAAGGAGGGAAACCTTTATGTTTTTTTCTACAATTTGAAAAGCACTTTGTTAACAGAGAACAAAGGCTGAAGAAATTTGAGGGAGGTAACTGAACTGATTAAAAGACCATTTGGTATTTTGCTTTCTAAAAAGCTGCTGTATTATTACTTTCAAGTATGACAACTTGAGTAAGACACTTTTTCCTTCAATGTCTTAATTTTCTCACCTGGTGAATTCAGCAAATTAAGTTTCTTTTCATTTTGAAACATACTGTATTTTAGTGCTGGAAAGTACTTTTATTACTTTCAAATATTAGTAACAGAAAAAACATTTCAATTTTTAAAGAACATTAAGCCAAAACCTGATACTATATGTGTTCCAACACTTTTTTAAACAATTTCAAAAAAATATATGTCAACCAAAAAATTCAAACTAAGAAGAGGAATGTTAATCCATCAAATGTCTTGAGAACGGTAATGGAAGGGGGGAAGAATGAAGAAACAAAGGTAGAATGTAAAGAAAGTGAGAGAAATCATATTAGATAGACAAATCTGTCAGAAAGGGCAAAAATGATTTAGAAACATAGGATCATGTTACAGCTGGCAGCCTCCTCTGTTTCTCTATTTAACCTCTTGCCTCAGTTTCCCCAAAATTTAGTCTGGTTATAAAGATACTTGAATCACCTGCCAGGTTTTAACTTCTGAGAAAACTTTTGGGTAAATATTTTATTCTACTTAATTTTGAAAGTGGTGTGTTTAAAAAAAAAAAAAAAACAACCACCCTGAAACAGTGTTTTCATGGAGAAAATAATTTTCTGATAACAGGAGAGTCTAGAATGATAGATAATATCTTGTCACTTGATACAACACTAAAAACACATTGTATCCAATGTGTCTCCTGACAATCCTGGTTGTCTATAAAAAATGTCTCCGTATAACCTGAAAATTGAAAGTCATCAAATACTTCCTAACATCACATAAAACACTTCAAGAGCTTTTTCTTTTTTTTCTACTGAAGGCCTTAAGTCACAAATAAAGAGGAAGACGAGTTTTTTGATGACTGTGTTTGCAACTAAAGCTTGTGTGTGTGTTTACTTTTATGTTTTTCCATCATTTTTCTTTTATATTACTTGACCTATGGCCACATCAGCTTGATGTTTAATAACTTTAAGTGAGATAATATGTGCATAATATGAAACGAGTAAGAGAGGTGTAATACAGCTTGTATGAAATTTAAAATACATTAAAATGTTCAATTCTGTTTTTAATTGCTCAGTTAAGCAGACAAACGATTTTTTTTCTGTATCTGTTGGTGCTAGATATGCAACAGTTTTATCAACCTAGTTTATTTTTTTTTTGCTTTAAATACGAAAGAAACATGTACCACATTTTTATGCATTGCATTACAATCCATGATAAAGCTGATAATTTCCCTGATATTCATGGCATTACATATGAATTCAAAGTCATCTTGCAAGAAGTTACACTGTTTTATGTTGCTGAAGAAGTCAGGATTGTGAAGAATGTAAAATACAACATGCAATTATGAGCTACCTTTAAATTAATACATGAGTGTGTGTAAAAATCTTCAAGTTACCTTCTGGAAGTCAAAAAGATATCTAAAAATTATCTATAATAAAAATAACCTTTACAATATTAGGTATAGATGATTTATTTCTGAACTGCTGGATGTGTTCTTGGAGTTGGCTAACTTGCTCCTGGAGGTCTGTGCCAGACAAGTGAACTGTAAACCCCTGGCTCAGCTGACTTCTGTGAAATTCACTTTAGTTAGTGCTTCAAGGAACAGACTACTGAACTGAACAACTACTCGTAATGCCTAAGAGTGTTTCAAAAATCTGAATGAAGTTTGGATATTTAAGGAGAGGTACTGTTTCATTTGACCCATATTGTAGCAAAGTAAAATGCAGCCCAATCACCCTTAGCAAAGCCTGATAAATACCGTGAGCAGGGACTTATTTTTGTCATTATTATTATTTTAATCTAGTCCATCACCTTTTTGAAGTGTAAAAGACTGGGTTATCTGATGCATTTTGTACACCTTTAATTATTATCTGGATTTAGTCTTAGAAACTCAGTTTGATACCTGCAGTCAGTCAGCATCTTTGGATAAACTCAGTATTGTAAGCTTTTCAGATTACTTTATATCTTGTCCATGTAATGAAAAAATAGTTTTGCTTAGACAGTGTGCAGTTTTTTACACCTACGTCATCTTATCTAATGCCAGTGCACTGTTTGAGTTGTTGCTAAAATTTTGATGTAAGTGCTCTACCCATCTGATAAGCAAAATTGTGAGCATGGGGAGTGGGGAATAAAACTTTTAAATACAATGAAATCAGTTTAAATGGAAGGATTTTGGACAGGCAAGAGCAAAATGTAGTAATTCTGTTTAAGAACAGGAACTGTCTCTATTTTACAGAAATAATTTCCATGTGTTTGATTGTTAGATAATATATCTTTAAAAAGTTTTTTAAATTTAAGGAGATAATCATAATAGCATATAGATACATAAAATATGAGAAATAAAGAAAAAAAAATAATAGTAACATTATAAGTTTTTACCCAAGTGTCCTCAACTATTCAGAGCAGCCCATTTTCATGCTGCTTTCTGTCCTATAGTGTTCCCTTCACTGCTGTAACCATAGATGTTTTATTTATGAGTACAGATCTCATTGGTTGGACACACCACATGGAGTTACTGCTCCAAAGAGATTACCATTGACATATAAAATAAGAAATAGCTGTTGACACTTGGATGACAGGGAAATGATGACCTAC
Organism: Melanocharis versteri; assembly: GCA_013397845.1. Lineage (NCBI taxonomy): Eukaryota > Metazoa > Chordata > Aves > Passeriformes > Melanocharitidae > Melanocharis > Melanocharis versteri. The sequence continues at coordinate 149,383 of VZTG01009683.1, read as the reverse complement.
ATTATTAAGCATCATAGTTAGTGCTCTGTGTGTATGAACAACCTATTAGTGTGCATTCAGCCAAGTGAATATTTCAATAAAAATGAGGTCTTAACATTCTTCTTTAACCCCCTGTGATGTATAATGCAAGCCCATCCCTATAATTTCTTTCAGAACCAAACAGGCCTGTTAGAATCATCTAGATGTAATTCTTGTCTTTTCCTAGTAAGATTTAAAAACAGAAATGATCATGTTTTGTGCGACTTGCTGCAAAAGGCACTGATAAAGAAAAGAATAAAGTTAGCATTGTGTGGGTTTTTCTTTGCAAACCAGGAAGTGTTACTTGGAAAAAATGATGCTGTTTGTCACTGACATGTTCTTTACTGAAGTTATTTTGGGTGGGCGGGCACAAAACCCCGCCTGTAGATGCAAAGATGTTATCCTGTTTGTACCCATAAGAACCACAAGGATATAACTTTCTATGCTCAAAAGCATTGATTCCAAAATCTCTCCTGATGTTAAACAGCTGTGCGTTGGTGGGGAGTTTTTCTTCTGTGGGGGTGTTTTTTAAAGCACCTGGAGAAGGGAAATGGCATTCTGCCATTAACATTGATATTAGCATCACATTGCACATAGTTCTGAATTCAGTGAGAATGCATTTCTAAGGGAAGTAAAGCTTCAATTTTCCTTAAAAGGAGAGCAGACTGTTGTGCTATCTTTCAGAAAGAAAATACATGCTGAAATAAAATCTTCCCATATCTCTGGTGAGAAATGGAGAGATGCACTTAAGCAGTGCTCCTGTAACATGTGTCAGCTACAGAAAGAAAATTTAAAACTCCTCTGGAAGCTTCAAAAGTATATCACTACTATTAAATAACAAATAGAAAAATACAGGCTTATATCTACTTGATTCTGTTGCAATACAACAGATTTAAAAGAGGAAATACTGGATAGTAGAACTCCTCTGTGCAGCTGGGTGTTAAAACTCGAATACCACGAAATTGCAAGCACTGTGGAAATGACAAATTTCTAAAAATTGACCCCATAAAATATACAATACTCCAGAAAATCTGAGATGAGCAGCAACTTTTATTGCCACCATATATTACCTTTGGTAATCCAGGGATATTCCACAGATGAGACCAAAAAAAGTACTTTTACAAGGCAAAACTGAGATGGTGCTTAATAATGAAATCTTGGTAGATTTTACACATAAAATCTTTATTTGTTCCTATGTTATTTTCTAACATTAGCAGGCAAACTGTGGGTGTATATAGGCAGCTTTACAAAAGGACAAACATACATACTGGATCTTTATTTTGTCCAGCTAAAGAAATCAGTATTTCCATTCACCAGTGATAAAGGTATTCAGTTTGAATTGCAAGAGAAAATGATAACTAAAGGTTCAGTAACTTCCTTCATCTTATAAGGGAAGTTAAAGGAATTGATTACTGTTATTACATACATCTTGAAGTCCCTTTAGCTTTCCAAGGTAGTGTGACAAGATGATGGTGTGACTGAGTTAAGACCTATATGTTGCAGCATGATCTAATTAACATTTTTAGATTACTATTATTTGAACTTAAATCGGACATCTCAACCGTATGTAAATGAACTGACATTTTGGGCTACATTGAATCAACAGAACATTTTAATTTCAAGTAAAATATTGTTTCCTTCATTCCTCCATATTTAATTGTCATAGTCAGTTTACATGCTCCATGCATGGAGAATTTTTCTGCAAGACATAATATAAAATAATATAATATTTCATGGACATTAAAGCATATAGAGGAAGTGTTTAATTTTCCCTTTAAGGCTGTGCTTGTGTGTTTTAGTGTTTGGGTTTATGTTTTCAATATGATGCATTTAGTGATGTAAAAGTTACTAAATGTGTTCAAAGGATCTTTAGTGCATTGATCATAAAATACACTGTAATTTTAAACAAGAAAAATTAAGTTGTTTCTCTTGTTCTTTGTGGAATTTGATCAAAGGACAATGAAAGAGTTGAATGTGAAATTTTAAAGGGTAATGGATTTTGATTTTCTAAGGAAAAAAAAATTATAGAGCCCTTTCTTTCTACAGTTAGAATCTTGAAATTTAAAAGTAACATAATGGAACTACATAAAAAGTGCCAATAGAAAGGACTTGATTGCAAAGATTTAAAAAAATATTGGGAGAAAGAAATATCTATAGCAAATCGTGATGTTATGAACTTTGAGGTTTTAATTATGTCTTCCTCTGTGCCATCAAAATCCTTTCTCAAAATCATTAAAAATGCATAGTAGATAACATCCTTTTGCTCTCCCACATCATCATTTTCTAATTACGTACGCACATTTCTGTATTTGTGGTTGAAATAACAAAAAAGAAACCACAACAACTGACAGTCTATTTTGATATTGGGGATTACAAATCTTTAAAGGTTAACCAAACTTCCATAACTTTCTTGTGGCAATCTATTTTCTTGGGACTTGTTTGAGAGGAGAAAGTTTTTCCCATGGCAGTTGAAAATGTGGAAACAAGTGTGTTGGTTTTGGTATGTGTGCTGGGGGATTATTGGTAGTGGTTGTAATGTTTTGTGGTGTTTGTTTTAGGGAAACTGCTTGTATGGTCCTTGTATGATCCCATAGTTGAAGAAAAAAAAGAAAAAAGAAAATACGGGTTAATGGTGTAAAATATGAGGATAGTTTAAAAAGAAGGGAGGGCACAAAACACACACATTGCTCACAATTCTGAGAGAAAATAACGTTAACTAATATTTCTGTGAGTTGGCTGAGTTGTTTCCTGTTCCACCTCTGGTGGTTTATAATATTTTTTTTTTTTGGTACTATGCTGGGAAACTGTTGGGGATCAAAAACCTTTCATCTTCCTGATGAGCAGTTCGTTGATGCACGAAGAATATTAATTGTGCAAATCCTCCATGTAGTCAATGACAGTGGGCTCTACTCACTGCTGGAGATGAAGAATTCCTTCATGATGCAAAGATTGGTGCCATTTCAATAGCAGTGGCTGAGATTTCACTGCTAATTTGCAGTGGAGTTACCAGCACAACCTCCTTTACTTTCATTTTGCAGTTTAAATTATTTTCTTTGCCCCTTCATGGGATGGCTCCAATATCATGGCATTGCTTTCCCCAGTAACCTTGTGTAAGATACTCACTTTCCTGTCTTGGTTCCTGGAAAGGATGTGGATAACTGGTGGTTCCATAGGAGCAGGTTGGTTCTGATCTTTCCCTGTAAGCTTTACTGGTGCTGTGCCTGGTGCACCTTCATCCTACTTGTTCCCTGGGATAGCCACAGCAGCACAAGATTCAGCTCATGAAATGTAGTACTCTTGGACACGGAGATAACCAGACTTCCAATCATGGGAAGTTTTACAGCTCCTAATTATACCACGGAAAAAAAAAAATAGATGAAAAAGGAGCAAGTAAGGTCCAGGTCCCTTTAGTAAGTCTGTTCCAGGAGTCAAAACTCAACCATCGCACAAATTAATCCCTCCACAAAAGGTAGTTATCCATGGAGGGTGAAATTATGCAGTGGTTAAGATTCAGCAGTTTTAAGTCTGTTGTATACTTAGACCTACATAATTAATCCGTGAAACTTTAAATTTAAAGTTTGGCTAAGGGTGAACACTACTGAGAGAGGGGAAGGAAAGGAGTTTTGTTTTTTCTTTCATATGGCATGAAAACACTCAAAATGCATTACTAACACACAAATGTTGCAGTTAGTAGGCATTACCTTTGACTTTTATAAATCAATACGTTCAATGTTTTGGGGTTTTTTTTATAAGTATCTGAGCAACATACTTATAGTTCGCTAGATGATATCTTGAGTGTCAAAACTTGCTTTTGATTTTTTTAATGAATTATTAATTTTAACTGGATTTCTTTTTCAACCATTTTTAGTAATGATTTTTAATTTATCTCCTGAAATTTATTTCTTTTTAGAGTTTTTATTTTGATTATGAAATTAGTCAGCTTGTTTCTCTGAAAATGGCCTTTTAAACCTATTAATGTAACAGGATAAATTATACAAGTTGTTAAGAAAAAGCAATTTTTTAAGCAAAAGCAACAAATTATTTTTCTTTTCTCTGCTAGAGTAAGTGATTAGATGTCATTGCTCCTGTGGAAAAAAAAATCTATCTCAGATTGCACAGAATGCTGGAGAGGACCCTGGTGTGATGGAAATTGACCAAAAAGCTGCTGAATGTTGAATTCTGACAATAGTTTAAACAGCTCCTTTCTTCTGGAAGATTAATATTAAAAACCACAAGTAGAATAGGACTTCACAGGACTTGACTACTGGGAAATTTTAGGCAATTTGAGATTACTTAGAGTTAGTGAATAGCTAGCAATATTTTAAAGGCATATACTCAAAAATGTTAACAGTTTTCAGAATAATGCAAGATTATTGTGAAGTTTGTCATTAGGGGACATGTAAAGAAGAATTCAATTACCTAAATAATATGGGTTTTTTCCTCATAATTTCTCAGAAACAGTTAAAGTTAACAATTTTATTACTGAGATCAATTTAGCCTATTAATTTATTTACATTGATGCTGGTATGTGGAGGTAAACTAATACTTAAAGCTTAAAAATATTAAGAGCTTGAAAAGTTGAGTGATGCAACATGTAGTTCCCAATAACTGGTTACTAAAAGGTCTTCCCTGCCTTATTCAGGCATTCAAGGTGGGAGTAAAGGGAAGGGGTCTGTAAAGGTATTATATTTAGAGAGTTTTAGATAAATTAGATATATTTATAGAGTTTAGATGGCTTGTGAGTTAAGATTACCTCTCTGTAGCCTTAATAGTTAAAATGCTGTCCTAGTAACAGAATACATGTTATGGAAAGAAAACACATGGTGCATGTATTGCAAATACTAACTCTGCGATAAAATTAATATTTGCTTTACCCCGATTGTAAACTTATGGCAAGGTAAAAGGACACTTTGTATTGAAATTATTATAAAATTTTTAAACTAAAAATATTCTGAGGATTGAAACCTGTGTAATAACTCAAAAAGATCCAGGAATGCTATGATAGATTTTCAGACAAGTTGGATTTGGAAGGTTCTAAAATTTTGTTTGTACATTTAAAATCTAGTGGTTTCATTTGAAATATCCCATATTAAAAGAAAGAATCTGAAACATTTGGTTTAAACAATTAAATTTAGGAAAAAAAATCAAAGTTTCTTCATAATTGGGAGAAATCTGATTTGAACTGATTTTCTGACACACTGTAAATCTCTATGCAATGACTGAGCTGAAAAACATCTGTCAAAAGTTAAACATCATTAAGAATTGAATGAAGTATACTCTAAAGTGATCATAAACCCTCTTCTTTCAATGAATTCCCTAAACAGTAATGAATAGGGATTTAATAAGAGGGTCTGCAAGCTCTTGATGTTGATTCTTTGTGAATTGATTTTGTTTATAAAAGATTTCAAATGACGTTCAGTGGGGAAGCAAAGGTCCTTAGAAGGAATTTTCCTGGGTTAAAAACCAAATCATCAATGTATTTGATCCAGTCCTCAGTGGCAGGAGAAAAATTTGCTTCTCTAATGGAAAAACAGTGATGCAGAAATTTATGAAACATAATACTTAGACATTTAAAACTGTTTTTATTAAGCTATATCTAATCAAATCTTCCATGTTTGTGTTGATCCTCCAGCTATTCACGTTCATAGTTGTTAGAAATTAAATATAGATGGTTTTAGTTGATATTTTCTCGGTAAAGAAGCATAAAATTATACCTGGCTATTAAGGAAATTCCCTGTTCCTGTATTGGGTTTGCATGGTCAAGGCTGGGTAGCAGGAGGGATACACGGGTGGCCTCTGTTAGAAGCTGCCAGAAACTTTCCCCATACCCAACAATGTCAGCCCCAGCTGGCCCAAGGTGGACCTGCCACTGGCCAAGGCCAAGCCAGCCAGAGGAGGTGACAGTGGGGAAAAAAACGCTGCAGAATAGCAGCTGGAAAGAGTAGAGAGAATATGAGAAAAACAGCCCTGCAGACTGTTTTGGGTCTGAGTATCCACGGTCAGTGCAGAAGAAGGGGCAGGAGATGCTTCAGGCACCAGAGCTGAGATTCCCCTGCAGGCTGTGGTGAAGACCATGGTGAGGGAGGATGTGCCCCTGCAGCCCAGGGAGGTCCACCATGGAGCAAATATCCACTTCCAGCTCATGAAGGACCTCCCACTGGAGCTGATAGATGTCCACAGGTGGCTGTGACCCTGTGGGAAGCCCATGCTGGGGCAGGCTTCTTGTAGCGACCTGTGACCCCATGGAGACAGAAGCTCACCCTGGAGCTGGTTTGCTGGAAAAACTTGTGACCCCGTGGGGGAAACCACGCAGGAACAGTGTGTTCCTGAAGGCCTTCACCTTGTAGAAGAGACTCATGCAGTTTGTGAAGAACTACAGCTCATAGAAAGGATGCACATTGGAGAAGTTAATGGATTACTGTCTCCCATCAGGGGAGGAGAGTGAGGAGTCATCCCCCTGAGAAGGATGGAGCAGCAGAGATAATGTGTGATGAACTGACCATGATCCCATTCCCCATCCCTCTTCACTGCTAAGGGGGGAGGTAGAGAAAATAGGGTGTTAAGTTAAGCCTGGGAAGAACAGAGAGGCAGGGCAAAGGTGATCTAAGATTGAGTTTTGTTTCTTATTATCCTACCCTGATTAAACTAATTTTCCTTGAGTCAAGTCTGTTTTGCCTATGATGGCAATTGCTGAGTGATCTCTCCTTGTCCTTATCCCAACCCACAAGCCTTGAATTTAATTTTCTCTCCTGTGTCCAGTTCAAGAGGGGAGTGACAGAGCAGCTTTTGTGGGCATCTGGTGTTCAGGCAGGGTCAAGTCTCCACAGCTCCCAAGGGCAGTGTGGACATTTTAAACGTCTGTTTTCATTAGAAGAAAATTGTGCTTAAATTACTTGAAATTTATATGGGGATAAACTTTAAGAACAAATGCTGTTTGATACAGATAACTTAGTTACACTAGAAATTGAAACCTCCTATTAAGATCAAATATATACTCTTTCTATATTAGCTTAATTATCTGGGAAGAATATAAGCAACCATCTAGATGCTGAAAAAAATCTGTGATTTTTTCAGTAATGAGCTGGGACTTGGGTCTTCAGAGGGATTCTCAGCATTTCCCTATGTGATCTAGTAGGTAGGACATATCTAAAGTGTCTTTAAGTTTCCTGAACATAAATCCTGCTACCACAATGTTTTGTCATAGAATAGCATCTGGTGTTATTTGTTTCTTGCAAGGTATTTGCTTTCCTCTTGCAAGATAGGAAAGGAAAGAGACAGACACTTTTCTTTGAGTGACAGTTCCCACACTGCCCAGTATTATTCTATCAAAGTAAACCTGGACTTTTCTTAAGGTTTATATTAAACGTCTCTAGTGGGTTGACCCTGGCTGGATGCCAGACACCCATAAAAGCCATTCCATCACTTTCCTTCTCAGCTGAACAGGGGAGAGAAAATGTAACACAGTTTTATGAGTTGAGGTAAGGTCTAGGAGATATCACTCAGTGAATACTGTCACGGGCAAAACAGATTCAGATTGGAGATATTAATTGAATTTATTACTAGCAAAATCAGGATAATGAGAAGTAAAATAAGACCTTGAAGCACCTTTCCCCCACCTTTCCCATCTTCCCAGCCCTGGCTCCTCCCCCCAGTGGTGCAGGGAGCCAGGGAATGGGGGTTATGGTCAGTTCATCACGCGTTGTTTCTCCCACTGCTCAGGGAGTGGAGTCCTTCCCCTGTTCCAGCATAGGGCCCTCCCACGGAAAGAGCTCTCCATGAGCTACTCCAATGTGAACCCATTCCACAGAAAACAGTCCTGCATAAACTGCTGTAACATGGGTCACTCTTCCACAGGGTGCAGTCCTTCAGGCACAGCCTGACCCAGCATGGGTCCCCCATGGGGTCACAAGTCCCACCAGCTCCAGCGTGAGTTCCTCTCTCCATGGGTCTGCAGGTCCCTCTCAGGATCCTGCCCCAGCACAGGCCTCCCGTGGGGTCACAGCCTGCTCTCAGGCATCCACCTGCTCCAGCGTGGGTCTCCCCCATGGGCTACAGATGAATTTCTGCATCCCCGTGGGCCTCAGTGGGCTGCAGGGGGACAGCTGCCTCAGTCATGGTCTGCAGCACGAGCTGCAGGAGAATCTCAATTTCAGCGTCTGGAGCACCTCCTGCCCCTCCTTCTCCACTGACCTTGGTGTCTGCAGAGTTGTTCCTCTCACATATTCTCACTCTGCTCTTCTCTGGCCTCAGTTACATCTGTGCAATAAGTTATTTTTCTCTTCTTCTCAAATATGTTGTCACTGAGGCATTATCAGCATTTCAAATTGGCCAGCGGCATTGGCTCTGCCAAACACAGGGGACGCTTCAGGCAGCTTCTCATAGAAGCCAACCCTGTAGCTCCTGCAGCTACCAAAGCTTGACCATGCAAACCCAGTACATCTTTTGCAGACCAATTGTATTTGTTGTTTGCTAATTATATTTTTAAGGTAATGTATTTAAGAAAAATCTGCTTTTTTTTTTTAATGGTCTGAATTTCTTTGCTTTCACTTCTGCTAATCTCCTGTCCTATTCATCTCTTATGATGCATCAGACTTGTGCATGCACAAAGCCAGTCAGATAAATGACTATAAAACACAGTCAAACACAGCGTTAATTACAATAACAAAAAAAATTTTAAAAAAGCAAGAGAATTGGGGATGTTATGAATTAAAAATAATTGGAAATTTTAATTCATGGACAGTTTATACCTTAAGGTACTGTTTAATTGCATTTTAATTCTTTGTAATTATGGGTGGAGGTTTCCATTTTAAGCTTACATTCTACATAATTTGCTTCGCTGGTGACATGTAAATACTTGCAATTCACGACTGTGCTTCTGTCTTTCACACCAGCATATAGGAGCTGAGTCTAAAACACAGTGAAATCACTTTGCTGACCTCACAGGAATTCAAATGAATGTCTATAGACATTGAGATAGATTTCAGCATATTCAAACTAAAAATAATTTTTCTATCAGTTATTTTTAATTGACTTTGGTAAGACAAAGAAGAAAAAGTGCTTGAAATTTTTACTTTGCTTTGCCTGGCTCCGTGCAGCCTTGCAGATTATACACAAGGACCAACTGGATTACAAAAGTTGGGGTTTTTTTAGTTTTGGTTTGGTTGGTGGGGTTTTTTTTGTTTTTGTTTTTTGTTTGGTTTAGGTTGTTTGTTATTTGGGGGGCTGGGGAGTGGGGTGTAGCTCTCATAAACAACTGCTTATTCTCACAGGAATTATAAGCGTCATTTTGTTCCCTAGTTCATCAGTAGAAAAACAGACAAAGCACAGAGCTGAATTTTTCTTATTCTGTACAGACCATAGGTTAGGCAGAATGGCAACTAGAGCTTCATACATGTAGTTCAATCCTTCTTAAAATGAAAGAAGTGCCCTGTATCAAGAGAATAGTTGTAATCATTACTTGACTGCAAATGCTTTTTCCTCTGCCTGGAGCATTCCAGTGTCCACTAGCAGAGTTCTTTGATCCTCCGGCTTGCTGACTTTTCTCTCAAATTCCCAGAGCTAAAAACTATTTCTGTATTAGATTATCTGAGGCTTCTTCATTTTCTACATATATCCTGGTTAGTGAAGTACCTGTAATGCCCCTCAGCTATCCTAGTTCACATTGTGACATATAAAAATACCTACCATTCTTCCTTTTCTTCACCCCTTTTGAAAGCTGATCTTTGAATCACTAGTGAGTCAAAACCACTCTGAACTTCTTGTTTGATATTGCTGTTTCTTCTTCAGCGAATGCAGTTTTCTATCAGAACTGCACGTTTTTCTTTCACTTGTATATTTAAACACCTGCACATTACCTACTGACAGGAAAACAGTTTTATGCAAACTAAAGTATGAGAAGTGGCCTGAGTGACAGGAAGAGCCAGATTGTTTCCTGTGTCTCCCACAGGCACCATATTGTGAAGCTATGCAGAGAGAAAATTAGAACAATCAAAGCTCTATTAGAACTTAGTCTGGCTACTGCCATAAAAGACAACAAAACATCTCTCTATAAATACATCAGAAAAAAAAGGAGAGGTAAGGAGACTCTCCATTTTGTATCAGCCAACCTGGCTAACCTGAGAGGAACCAGGCGACTGCAAGTCAGCAAACGTGATTCCCATCTACAAGAGAGATTGGAAGGAGGGTCTGGTGAGCTACAGGCCTGTCAGTCTGATCTCTATACCAGGGAAGGTCATGGAAGAGATCATCTTGAGGGCCATCACAACCAGGGGATCAGGCTCAGACAGCAGGGGTTTATGAAAGGCAGGCCCTGCTTGACCAACCCAATCTCCTCCTATGACAAGGTCACCTGCTTAGTGGATGAGAGAAAAACAGTGGAGGTTGTCTGCCTGGGCTTTATTAAAGCCTTTGGTACTGTTATGATCTGCTGGAGGGTAGGAAGGATCTACAGAGGGGTCTGGGCTGGCTGGGCCAAGGATCTGAGGCCAATTGTATGAGGCTTAATAAGGCCAAGTTCTGGGTCCTGCCCTTGGGTAACAACAACCCCATGCAGGGCTACAGGATGGGGGACAGTGGCTGGAAAGCTGTCTGGTTAAAAGGGATCTGAGAATGCTGGTCAACAGCCAGCTGAACATCAGCCAACGTGTGCCCAGGTGGCCAAGAAGGCCAATGGCATTTGTCTTGGATCAGCAATAGTGTGGCCAGCAGGACCAGGGCAGTGATGGTCCCCATGTGCTTGGCACTGGTGAGGTGACACCTTGACCCCTGTGCCCAGTTTTGGGCCCCTCACTACAAGAAGGACATTGAGGTGCTAGAGAGAGTCCAGAGAAAGGCAATGGAGCTGGGGAAGGGTCTGGAGCATGAGTCCTATGAGGAGCAACTGAGGGAGCCAGGGGTATTTAGCCTGGAGAAAAGGAGGCTTGAGTTGACTTTATTGCTCTCTTTAACTGCCTGAAATCAGGGTGTAGACAGGTGGGGAGCAGATTCTTCTAGGTAACAAGTGACAGAGTAAGAGGAAAGGGCCTCAAGTTGCACCAGGGCAGGTTTGGGCTGGATATTATGAAAAAATTATTCACTGAAAAGGTTGTCAAGCCTCAGAAAAGGTTGTTCAGGAAAGTGGTGACATCACCATCCCTGGAAATGTTCAAAAAAGATGTGGATATGGCATCTGGGGACACGGTTAGTACTGGACTTGGCAGTGCTGGGTTAATGGTTGGACCCAATAATCTTAAAGGTCTCTTCCAGCCTTGAGTTTTCTATGATTCTATGGCACCATGGTAATCTTTACACTATTTCAGCATATGCAGGAAATGCAATCAAGGTCAAAAGAATAGACAAAAACTCAGATGGAAAGATTATGTATTTTTGAATTTCAACACCAAGTCTAACTAAAAGTCTTTTAGCAATTTCCTGCAAGTTACGTAGTGGCGGTAACCTCTTTCTGATACCAGCTTTGCTGAGCATAGCAAGCTGTGAAGGAGCAGAGGTCATCAGGGATGTGGGTTTTGATTGATTATAATGGTCAGGCTTGGTCTTGACATCCTTCACTGTCCAGATCTTTTGATATACTTTTTTAGTGTGTGCAAGCAGAGAATACACTCAGTTTCTAAAAACCACGGAATTACAAAACACTTGGTTTTTGGCAAATACGCACAGCTAATGAGACTAAGCTAGCTACTGCCTAAGCACTAATATGTTTGTCATTTCTGTGATATCAAAAGTGTCTTTGCTGCCTAAGATTTCATTGGTCATGTATAGAAGGGTCAGTCTCTATTCATCCTTGGATGAATTGTATGCCTTTGCATATTTGTATTTTCCTCTTTAATGTCTGAGCTTAGCTTTGACAGCAATTTTGTCTTTTCTACATAGCTGTCTTTAGTCTATGTAGCTTTAGTCTATGTATTTTCTCACAGCTTAGCCTAGGTTTGACAACATGAAAAACGTTGCATAGCTGTATTCCCTCAAAACTAGACCTTGCACTAGAAAGAGCTGAGTGCTGGAAGGGAGAGTCACACAGGCATTTCACTTGCAGCTCTTGTGGGGGGATGGGGAGGAAGACAGCAGATCAAGATTTTCTTCTATTTTGTAATGTTTGCAGAAGTAGAAGCGTGAAGCTTAGTAGTGTTAGTATGGAGTTGTAAAGGATCTGCTTACAATCAAATAAACATTTCAATGCTCTCTGCTATTTCCATCTCAGAAAAGAATAGCAAAGGCACTTTCCAGTTTTGATAAATGATGAGATAATGCAGACAGTAAAGGCAAAAAATGCTGAAGCAGGAACAGAAAAGAGAAGATTGAGATGGAGGAAAGCAAGAGAGGAGAAGCCTTTGTTCAAATGTATATATGGATATAACTCTTGGTAAACTCGTATGTGATGCATTAGTATGAGTAACTTAACCTTAGGATCAGTAAGCAGAATTCAAAGACATATTTGAGCATGGAGTAAAGAGAAAGGGGACAAAGAAATCAAAATTTTAAATTTTGGTTTATAAGAAAGCAAAGAGGATTAAAGAGATGAAATTTCGAGAGCGGAAAGATGAATTTAGTATAGAAGTTTTCGGAAGACAAAGGGAAATGGAATAAAAAGCTGGTAAAAGTGAGGCTGTGTAAGGATTAGCAACCTAATATATAGAAGAAATAACTTTGTTTCTCCATACTTCTCTGTTAGAGAAATTCTGATACTTCTGTAAGTGTGTGAGTCTATTGATGAAAGAAACAGGCTGATTTCCTTTGACTAAAAAAAAGAAATAATAAATGCCTGGATCAAGACTTTAAAGACTCAATAAAAAAGGTGATTTTCTCTGTTTTCCACCTATTTAAGTAATTACACCTTGTCAGTCACTGCTGCCCAATTGTCTTTCTTAATGTAGCAATATCTTTCTATTGTGCGGATCACTGGACCATGGTATTGTCTGGTTAGCATCATACATGGCTAAAAGGGCACAGCAATTCTTACCACTATATAAATTAGAGGAAGACACAATTGTTTTCAAAGGTGTTAAAATCTGCTTCCTCTTATTATCAGGAAGCTAAGTATAGTGTCAAGATATCTCAGAACAAATGTTAGCACATGTCATGGCTGATCTTTCCTTTCAGTCATGATACTGTTGTGGGCTACTTGAATGTGTGGTATGTATCTGTGGCTACACAGAGGATGTCACTGAAGTGGTGTCTGAATGTTATCACGACAGAGCACATTTGTAACTTGTTCATCCAGAAAATCACACAAAAATGAGCACATGAGACAGCAAACTTTCACAAGGAAGGTTTTTCATGGTCAAATGTTGAGCGTGTACCTTCAAGTAAGTTTCTACAGATTATCATCTGTGTCATAGAAACTTCTGTCTTTGTCGATTGGATTCCCCTAATATTTCTTTTAAGTTCCCCAGTATTAAGACCAACTGCCCAAAAAATATAGAGGTAAGAAATGGAAAATGTCCAACAGCAGTAAACAGACTGCAGGATTTGGCATTGAGCAATGAATGCTCTGTATGGAAGAGGAATTCTGGACATAAACATTTGAATAAAAGTCTTTTAGAATGATTAATGTTATTGGAGGGTTTATCTAAAAGGCAGCAGCACCAGTAATCTATTTGCCATTCATTTCTCTACAATTTATGAAATTATTACCTTCTTGGACTATTACCTGCTCCTCCATGTAATCTTAAAAATTTATGATGTAAACCTTTCAATTGCTTGAGTAGAAAAAAAATACTGAGTAATAATAAAATATAATAAAATATGGTTTGTGAAGAGAGTAGAAGCTATATCCTTATTTTCAAAGATCTTTTTATTTTCAATGAAGGTTATGTGGTATTGAGGTAAATTGTGTGCCTCTGTTTAACAAGATGAAGTCTGTTGTGTAGCTCTATTCTTCTTGTCTGCCTAATGAATGAAGCACAACACGTCTATCATCTAAATGTATGCTTTATTATAACAAGGCCTTTCAAACACTACAAATTCCATAGAGGTGAATTTTGTAATTTCAATGAAAAAAAATCTACTTGGCTTTGGGTGGGTTTGTTGTTGTTGTTGGGGTGGTGGGTTTTGTGTATGGTTGCTGGTCTGATTTTTTGGGTTTGGTTTGGTTTTTTTTGGGAGGTGGGCAGGAAGGGGTGTTTTGGTTTATATGTTTGATTTGTTTTTTGTGGAAGTATTGTATCCACATGTTTGCTGACAACCTCTACAAAGTTAGTATTTTATAAGAAGGAAATGTAAGAATTTAGCAGTATCTTTCCCATGTTAACTTGTCCTTTAACTGTTCTGGACTGGGGGGAAGATAAATGAAAGTAATAAAGTATGGATAGTGTTAATGGACCTTTAGTGCATACCGGTGGATGATATAATAGAAGTGCTCAACATGTTTTTGAGTTAACTTGCCCAAAGGTACTCTTGGAAAGAACTTGTCAGCAATCCTTTTATCCCATGAAATTATTTTACTTTCAAAATCAGAGAAAATGTACGAACATGCAAGTCTCAAGTTATTTCTCTGTGGTTCTAAGCTTAGTTTTTATTTTCCGGCCCTACCTAGCCAAATTTCCTGCAGCCTTTAAATGGTGAATTAATTAAAGCTATTTCTTGCTTTACTGCATGAATTTCCAGAGTGGTAATATACAAATACATTTTTTATCAATACAATTACTGGTACTACTATCTGTTGGAAAATATACTGGTATACATACTCTGTTTTCTATACCGTTGTATTGTGATACTTCCTTTAAAACCAAGAAAAATACTGAAATAAATTTCCAAATAAAGATGGTAGAATATTATTTTAGCAATATAACTTATTGATACAATCCTTTAGAGCAATACGATACTGGAGAATATTCCTGCACATAACTCTGCTCCCCAGCCTGTTGTGTAGATGTTTCATATAATCACTAACATATGATCCTGAATTAATTCTTCAGATAAGGCTGCAAAAACACAACTATGTTTGTAGTAAAATACTTTTAACATAATGTCTTGAAAAGTCAAAGTAAAAACCAACTTTAAATTTCACAGAGTAGAATTAAGAAAGAGAATATGAATGTGCGGTTCAAGTTGAGATTATGACCTTTAGACACCATGCACATTTTTTTTTCTCTTGTACAAATAAGTATTTAAGAAAGGGACAATGTGTAAAAATGAATGGGAACTTGGCTTTTGTATTTGTGGCAGATCTTCCATAAAGAAGGTATACTTTGACTGAAGAGTGCTTAAAGAAAAATCTATCTGGCAAATACCTTGCAATGATCAAGAAGAAAGCCAAAACAAAAAAAAAAGTCAGAATGGGGGGTTATGTGGGAGTCAGATACCTGGTTTCTGAAACAACTAGGATTTATAATTTCTGGCTAATGTACTAACACGGTGATTCAGAAATTTTGCGCATCTTCAGTGGTTTAGCAGTCTCAGATTGGACTGAATTGATGCCTAGGCTTTTAATTAATTCTTAGTGTTCAAGAATAACTTTGCAAAATCAGGTAATAACTGGTTTTTCTCCCTCAGGATGCTTCTTGCAGCCTGCTAAGAGCTAGGATGAAAAATTGGTGGTGGTATAAAGGACACAGGGCTCCCACACTCTATGTGAGCTGGTGTGTTGCTGCTATGAAAGGATCCAAAAATAGAAATTTTCAAAACTAGAAAGGTCTTCATAAAGCAAAGCATGTGACAACTTCAAATCTTCTGATACAGATCATTTAGCAGACTTCACTGATATACCAATAGCTTTCAACCTCAGCAATCATCTCTTCAGCCATGAGTTATAAAATAAATCAGTATTTTTCATGAGGGACCTGTGTGAATAGATTGACATCTATGGAAAGTATTAGTTTATCTTTTACAGTAAGTGAGTGAAATAAAATGAAAAATTCAAAGCCAAGGCTCTCTTGGGGTCCAGTACAGTGTAGAACTCTTCCTTCACTTTTTTTTTTTTTAAATGAGCTCTACCTTTTTTACTATACACAATGAACTATTTCCATTCAGAAAATTAGATGGATACACAAGTGATAACTGAAACTGCCATTTGGGATGTGTGAAATGTTCATTAGTAACTTCAAAATCATGTTAATTAAATTCATCTTTCCAGAAGCAATTAAAAATTAAATGTTTCATTAAAAAAACAAAACAAAACAACAAGTTTTCCTATCAGAGATTTTAATTGTTGTGTAACAAGGGGTTGTTTTTTAATTTTTCAAATTATGGTTTCTGAGGAAAGTAGAAGGTTATGGGATTTGTTGGTATGATAGCTCTAATAACTGATAACTGATGATAGCTCTAATTTGTATGTTTCGTGGGTATTGTATTATTGAGAACTGAAAAAAATCAGCCATAAGGATGTTAAGTTTTTAATTTTAAAGATAAAAAAAATTGAATTTTGGATTTCATGCTGTTAATAGAAATGCTTTTCATTTTTCTTAAGCTTTCTATTTAATCATCAATACTTTCTTGGAAAGAAGGTTATATAGAAGATTGAAAAAATCTGAAATATTTTTAACATATTTTGCAAAAGCTTGGTATTTAGAAACAATGAAATCATGTAGTGTGCTGAAAGCTCTTTGTAAATTAAGTCTGTATGCTTTCCATAGCAGTGAAAACAAATAAAAGAATTTATGTGCCTCTGAGATCATAAATACAGAAGTACTCAGTATCTACAGGTGCTTTGGCTTTCTCCCTAGGCCTGACTTGAGCACCGTATCCTGCATCATCAGTCCACCGAGGGGCTACTACAGCTACAGGCTCCCCTCCCTATTCCCCAAAAATGCCAGCCCTCCTTGCTGTAGCCTTTATGAATGAAGCAAACATGTCATTTCCTACACATTTGCACCTCCCTACCTACTACCCACTATAGCTTGAAGGCTCTCTTCCTCCCAGCTCTAGGCCACTGGGGTTTATAATCCAATATTAATAATGTCAAAAATAAAATAGCTACTGCGGTCAAGGATCCAGTTCAGTTTTTCATATGGACATCTGTCAGCTATTACAGAAAAGTAAACAAATTATTGTAAGAGATCAGTCTGAATTCCAACTGCAGAAAGAAATCTAGGACGAAAATGGGAAAAGCATGGAAAAACTAATTTGCTGTAAATCACCAGATATTGAAAAGCTTCAGGCAACTAATTTGCTCTTTGAAAGTCATTGTGAGACAAAATAATAGCTTAGAGTATCAAAGCTTCCCACCTTTGCCGTTTAAATTAAGTAATTTTATTTCACTTTCTCACATCTACTTAAATCACAAATGGCAAAAGGAAACATATGTGGAACAGAGGAACGTAGTAAGGAACTACCCATACAGGTCCTGCAGCACTGTAGTCTGGAAAGTAAAGCCGTGTGTTTTCCCACCTGTCAAAGCGTTAGTTCAATTTTAATAAATCATTTGGGAGGTGGTTCCCTTTCATGTAACAGAGGGAAGGGAAGAATAAAGGAGTTACCAAAAACTGCTTTCAGTCAATCATTAAAGTGGTTCCTGTATTTTAAAACATTCAGAATTTCTCTCTCTTAAACTATACAATAATTGTAGCTCTTTAACTCCCACAATCTTCCTAATTTTGTTTCATGATAACTTTAATCCATCAGCTTGTTGTTTATGTTTCTTTTCACTTATTTTTATTACTGTAATTTTGAATTGAATTGAATATGGAGTAAGCTCTTGTGGAGCACTCTTACTTGAAGTACTGGTTTTTTTGTTAATGGTTACAATCAGGTCAGAGGGTTTAGGTCTTATGTCTGTAAGGAATTTGCAGCAGACTAGTTTACCTATGTGCTGAATATTAGCCTTGCTCAAGTTGACAATCATCACTCTTTTTCCCATGCAAGGAGTGCAGTCAATAAATTGCTCTGATAGCCAAATTTTGTTTACAGGAGAACTACAGGTCTTTCTTTGTTCACTTATTGCCTTGAACATTTTGTTTTATATAAATCTGGTTTCTGAAGTTGGCATTGTAACAGATCAAGTATTCACTCAAGTGGGAATAGAAGTGATGTAATTCACTCTGAAGATTATCCTAAATGATGAATAACAACTTCAACTCACTTTGAATCACCAACAGAAAATTCCATTATATTACTGAAAATGTAAATTAAGAGTGTACCTTGACCACTTATACTGTTTACTTTCCAAATATCCTAACCAGAAAAGCTTTAAGCATTTTCTTTTAGTAATTTTTGCAAAAGGACATATATTTCAAGCAAATACAGTTTCTAGTTGAGAACTGCTTATGTATAATATAAATAAAAATTTTGGAACGGCCATCAGTTTTTCTTCACTGAGGATGCAGACCCAGTTGCTCTTATCTCTAGACAAGACTGCTTTTATAGGTTAGTATTGAAGTGCAGTGTTGCAGCACAAGGCAGAGTTACTAAGAGAATAATAAAAGGTTCTTGTCTCTGGAATTTCATTAGAAAAAGAAAGGATTATTGTGGAATTCCTGAAGTCTCAGCATCAGATATAAAGGTAAATGGAGAAATAAGGAATTAAAGCAAAATGTTTTCTAGTAAATATTTAGTATGTAAGGAACTAATTTTCCTAGGCTTTTCCTGTCTATGTCTCAAAACTGGAGACACTGGTTCAGCTAGAGGTTTCAATGTCCCATATGATTATCACATAATTTCAGCTGAAGGTTTGAACTTTTTTTGTGTAGCTTCTTCTTTTAATTATTTTCCTTTTTTTAGGGGAAAAATAGTCTCTTTTTTTTTTTCAGTTTACATATTCTGTTAAATTTTTCTGGTGCTTTTAAGTTATTAAACCCATTTTCAGATAATGTAAAGCTAAGTTATGGTCATAATGATTGTACAATAATAAAATCCCCAGAATATTGATTCTGGTGATATTTGTACTTATCTTTTGTTCACTGCACTGTTTGAAAATGATTCTTTATTACTTGAGGCTACAGTTAGTAAAGTAAAAGCTCTGAACTTAAAATTTCCATCCAAGCCCTTTGGTGATCCACCAGTCTGCCAGCCGTCTTTGCCTAGAGATCACAATAATGCATGTGAAGGAATGTAGCTGAAAGACATTTGGCCCCAGTTTTAACAAATATATGGGGCATCATAATTTGTTTTTCTCATGCAATCCATGTTCGAATAAAATTTGGTACTTCAGGAGACAAGAAAGGAACCTACTTATGAATCCACTGACAGTTCCTATAACTTAATTTGTGCCAGGCAGGCGAAGCTGAGATACACATTGATCACATAGATTTGTTGGTTGTTGTGCAATAGCATGTGTCAATCTTGCCTTGTCAAAGCTGGTGCATATTTTGACTTGGCAATGAAGGGGTGAATATCCAGCTTGTGTTCCCAATTATTGCAATTTACTACATAGGTGAAGGAAAAACATCTCAAGTAGTCTGTGGAATACATTCTCAGATAAATGAGAACTGATGGGCAAAGGTGGAACAGTTTGGGCCAAGAGGAAGTTTGAATTTAACCCCAGTAAAGCTTGTCTTCTATAGACAGAAATGGTTTTTTCAACTGTGAGTGAAAGGAGAGAGAGACATAGAAAAGGATAAGTGAAATACTGGAAATACTTGGTGGAAATCAGATCTAGGATTTGGTTGAATCCAAGCTGAGACCTGAATGTTCCCCTTCCTCATTCCACTCAGATAATAAAAAAAAATGCTACATTTCCCACAGCAGAACTTAAATTAACTAGAGAGTAATCAACAGCAGAAAACTTTTCTCTTTTGTACACCTGTTATTTTTACTGGAAACTGTCATTTGCAGAGGACAAGACAAAGGGAATATAAAAAGTGAAATGAATGAAAACATCATGACTAACAGCTTCAAATACTAAAATGGACTATATCCAGGAAACAGGAGAGATTTCTGAGGCCTCATACTTCAAAGAGGTTGTTGCTCCCAGGCAGATACTGGAACTGCTCCTTCAGGATGTCTTTTTATGGATGAAATTGCTTGGTACTTCTGGGGTCTGGGGCTTTGCTTGCTGATGTGATTCAGGAAAAAAGCATTGCAGCTGTGGTATGGCTGTTAACTATCAAAACTGAGTGATTATACAACGCAAAATACAGAAAAAAAGTCTTTGACTTCAAATAGTAAGGGTAAAATTAAAAAAAAAAATGCTTAGGGGGCTTGTAATCGCAGAGTTGAAAACACAGGCAATTATTTAGTATAATTGAAAAGTAGCAAGTTCTAATTAGGTTACTGCGGAAGTTTTCCATTTCTGAAGGCCCCATGAGCAAATGGTTTCAGATTACTTAAGGCTTTGATTCCACCTTATCGAGAGAAGTGAGTTTTATAGAGGATCTGGATGATTTACCTAGAGAATCTAGAGGCAATTAATAAAAGATGAGATGCCTAGCTGAAGATTTTGTTTTAAATGTGCTATGATTAAAATGAATAAATGAAATCTTGTGATATGTTTCCTTTTACCTAAGCTTGTGCATGTGAAATTCAGGGACCTAAATTAGGCTTGTCATGTAAGTCTCTATAAGCAGTTGTGAGAGCAAGGTACAAGCCAGAAGCAATCCATCCCATCTGGGTGAGATCAGTGACAGTAATTTTCCTCTGAAAGTGAGGTTTAGGCTCTTCCAGTCTGGTACAGTTATCTTTTAATCAGCTGAATCCCTCCTAAGTGACTATTTTGCAGCACTAAGCTGCTGACAATTTAAGAGGATTATAATGTATTTGTGGATAGTTCTCATTTAAGTGTTCTTATACTTGATTTTTTTGAAGTGATTTAGAATAAATTACTTCTGATGAATTGTAAAATATGTTGACAGATTTACAAAGACTTGCATGTTGAAAATTAATATGTAATGAAGAACTTTACTACGATTTATTAAAAATTTGTCACTTTGCAAAATTAATAAAAGAGTACTTTTTTTGAAAATAGGAAAGTCATGAGAAGGGTGTAAGTAGATTAAAAAAATCAAGCCTCCATTTTTCCTCTGATTACTACACTAAAGAACATCTAAATACATCAGTGATCAGCGAATTTAGGTTGTGAATTGCTTATACATATAAATTAGAAAGAGTTCTTAGTGCTTAGTGCTGTATCTTGCAACAGAATGTTGTAACTAAAATGCATGGTTGCACTTCTCAAATTCTTTTTTGTAATGTAAGCTGACCAAATCAGTCTTCAGTATGCTATGTAGTCAGTAAAATTCTGGTTTTGGAATTTATCTGTTTTCTGGTACCCAGGTTTGAGACTAAAGGCAGTTGCAATCCACAAAATTAAATTAGAGTTATGTTAAAATCTGAGTGTGTTAATATCTTTTTTCATTTATAAACTAATTTGCATAAGTGTCACAGCTATGATCCCAGAATCATAATTTGCCATAGACAAAGGTACTTTAAATACTAGCTTTGTTGATAACAAACATATACAATACTACTTTTGAATTTTTTTTTAATTTAGAAAGGGAAAGAATCTTATAAATGTCTCCTTTTTCTCTAGTTGTTATTAAAAAAAAAAATAGGATGTATTCATGTGTTGTTTTTACTCAGCTTCACTATAGATGCGTTTAAACAGTTGAGTCAAAGTACTTTAAGACAAGGGGCAGAAGACTGCCGTCACATTTTCGTTGTATTCTCTAATGTGGTATTTGAAACTCATGCCTGTTCATCTTGTCTATGAAGATTATGTTCTAAGTTGAGTTTGTTGCACAGCATGTTGCACTAAAACAATGTGTAGAAATATCCTTTTCTTTTGAGGGGTGTGGAGGCAGGGGGCACAGAAAAAAACCCAACAAACAAGAAAAACAATGAAGTTGGAATTCCCTATAGTGACAGCCACTGAGACCCTTCCCTTCTCCTGTCTTATGAATGGGAGAAACAGTAGCTTGAACTTATGTCTTTCTTTGCTGTGGCATTTTAAAATTCTCACATGTTGAGAACTTTAGAAAGAAAAGAAAGCAATGCAGACATATATTTTAAATGTTTAAACTGTAGAAATGGTTTCCTCTTTTCGACCTTTACTTTGTTTTCCTGAGCTTGCATTATTTCGCTTTGTATTTGGGGCAGAAATCACAGCTTATATCTCAGTAGACATTATGGTCATTCCCAAGACCTCAGTTTTGCCATGCATTATCATTTTATGGGTGTCACAGAAACTTTACCACTAACAAAGAATGAATACATTGAAATAGTAGGTAAAGGTGATTTAGTTGTTGGTTTTTTTTTTCCAGTTTACTTTTAGATTGAAATGGATGACTTGTATTTCTTTTTGTGACAAGCTAGATGATATACTCTAATAGCTCTTTCTGAGAGCTGTGCTGGGCATGAATAGAATTAAATAAATCCAGGAACTGTAACGAAGCCTGATGGGAACAATATATTTTTACATTACTAGTATACTGTTTCTAGGCTTAGCCTTTGGCTTATATTTTTCTGCTTTAAGTGACACTTTATTAGTTGCTTTTTCATGTTATAGGAGTCAGTTTGGTTATTATGAAATAACACCAATGTCCATAGGTATCTTATTAATTTTTCTTATTTATTATCAGTTTTGACAAGAAGTCAATGAAAAATAGGTGCCTAAAGAATGCAAACTATGAAGCAAGCTTTTTTCCTTCAATAAAAGTTCTTCAGATACTGTAATGTTTTTTATGCATTTCATATCTTTAGGGAAGAACAAAACAAATAAGGTATTTTTTAAGCCAACCATGAATTCAGAAGGCACTGAAATTAGGAAACACTAAAGTTGCTTATAGAAGGAAGATGGGAAAATATTTTGAAATGGTATCAG
Source organism: Melanocharis versteri (assembly GCA_013397845.1). Classification (NCBI taxonomy): domain Eukaryota; kingdom Metazoa; phylum Chordata; class Aves; order Passeriformes; family Melanocharitidae; genus Melanocharis; species Melanocharis versteri. Next base: position 126,678 of record VZTG01009683.1, on the reverse strand, counting down.
ATAAAAAAATAAGCATGGCCCAGAAATTTCATCATCAACACTGGGTCAAAATAATTAAAAGCTAATTTTAAGAATCTAATACAAAATATAAAATAATGTTTGCACATATGTAGCATAGGTTTTGGCCAATCTATATCTAAATAGACTGTAATTATTTTTGTGAAAATACTTAAAATTGAGAAGGGAAATCTGATGATACTGACCTAATTTTTGAGGCTATGTTGATGCTAACATGGCTTTGAAAAAATGGAGGTAGGAGATAATCAGACTACTTGGGGTTTAGCTGATATATAGGGGTTGTTTGCTTGTGTGTAAGGTGGGGTTTTTCTATTGGGTGAGGATCCCAAGAAATGTCAATGCCTAATCATCAAAAATGCAGTGTAGTGTAACAAGAAACACACTTAATTAAAAAAGAGTCAAATTTTGTAGTTTTAAGGCATTTTACTGATTCAACAGTACGTAAATATAATATTTGCTTTTTTATACATTTATTTGGGCAACATTGTAATTGTAACAGAAATCAGAACTTGAATTCTGCATCAATGACTATAGGAAATTATTTTCTTCCCCAGAACTGTCTTATATTTTCACTCAGGTCCCAGATGTAGAAAGGAAGGGGACCACTTGTATGAGTGAAAACTCAAACCGAGTACTTCGTTGTGGTTGTGGGTTTTATTTGGTTTGAGGGGTTTTTTAAAATGCAACAGAAGATTTTATCCTCTCAGTTGCCTGATGCCTTTTCCTCCCTAACCACTTTTTCCTGCATTACAATCATGCTTTAATCCCTGTTGACCATTGTCCACAAATTTCTTCCGCTGCCATCATCCCAGGTCTATCCTTTTGTGTGTGTGTTGTTGCATTTGCCTTTACTGTAGATTGATGCTGTGATATGTCTCCTTTTGTTAGACCTGTGACACATGCAGAGGTTGCTCTTTGAAATTCTGCACTTTCAGAAATCATATATAGAGTATAGGAAGAAGGAAATAAAAAAGCAGCATTCTTCTTTTACTGAAGAGAAGGTGGTTCCATGTGGATGTTTAAGTATTGGCACTGGTGAGGGTGTTGCATCCTTAACTTCAGAGAATAATGCTGAAATTATTCTGTCTTGGTTCTCATTGTCTTAAGGACTGTGACTCTCTTGCATGTTTTCTTGTTATCATATTATCTTTGTATCAGACCATTTCAAATTTATTGGATATGTTCTTGTTCTCATTTATAGCCTGTAAATCAACTTCCACACAGCTGTGAAGACTATGTTCCTTTAAACACCAGTAACTAACCTCCTTCAGTTGTGCTTTTACTCTCAGAGAGCTCTGTTTGCACCCTAATAAACTCATATTATTAGGGATTTCTGCTGAACTGGAATTATTCTTGTCATTCTGAAGACCCAGTAAATAGAATCCCCTGTTTACCTTCAGAAGAATTAACACCGTATCTTTTTTATCCTTTTGTCATCCTCTTGCTTCCCCTTCCCTCCCCTCCCCTCTCCTATCTTGCCCCCATCATCAAATATTATTGAATTTGGAAGTAATTCTGGCACTAAGAAGTGGTATTAAGGATCTCTCCAAAAAGGGTTTAGAATGAGTATGTTAGCAGAGTGTCACAGGAACGATATTCCCCACAACAAGCTACTTGCCTGAACCCCAGAGCATTGCTGTCATGGAACAGAACCCGTGACATATGGACACAATGCCTCACTGAAATGCTAAGGGAATAAGACATCTTTAGTCAAAATAAGAATATGGTCTGTTCATGACTCAGAGGCTTTACTCTATTCTTTAGGATTTAATATATTCTTTAGTAATTTCCACAGATGAGCAATATAGAAACTTGATTATTAAAAGAAATGATCTCCTTTATTATTTTGTTATAATTTATTGAACAGTTTTCGGTAGCAGTTAATGGGAGAAGACAATCAATTTCTCTCAGAAAACTTGAAATTTAGTTATACTATGCTCGTCCTATAGTAATTTATTTTCTATGTATGATAAAATCCATGATAAGTAGCAAAGTGCATTTGCAGAATTCAATCCCCATATTAGCATAACTGTAACAATGACTGCAGAAGCATAGCCACAAAGCGTTAGCAGTATCCTGGATTGTTTTTTCCCCTCTCCACTGAATATATGTGTTAAAGGTAGTTGCATCTTTATAGAGAAAAGTAATTGCTTACACTTTGCTCTCTATGATGTTTTGTATGAACACTAATCAGTCTCAGTGAAACTCACTGTGCTCTGCCTGATCTGAATCTGAGAGAATGAAATACTCGTTAGGTGTGCATTATCTACATTGTTCAACACAATAACTGTTGGGAAGCAGGCAAAGAGGTAGCAATAGTGTTTTCCTACAGCTCTTTATGCAGTTCAAATACCTTAAAAGGTACATAGAAAAGATATTGTTTTCCAAGAAACGCTTGGATTTTATCATCACTGCAGTGCTGCACTGCTTGAACCCCTGATTCTGATGACAGTGCCATAACGTGGTCTTAAGAGCAGTTCCTTGCCGTGATAAACATTGCAATGTAACATTAATAAGCTATGAAACCATTCCATTATTCTTTAAAACTGGTCTAATAGTATTCTTTAATTCGTTAGGTTAGCTGCTACCTGGATTAGCTACATAGTTGATCAAATCACCCAAAGATTTACAGCTGGAACAGATTTTCAGAGCCTCCCATTTTCTTCTGGTCATCAACAAAAATGCTTGTGTAATTTGACAGGTTGATAGTCTGTAGGTGGGTGTCACTGTCATGTTTAATGATCCACAGTTTGCTTTTTCCTTAGTGTATAAACCAGAGTTTTGGAAATCTGGCTCTGTTACTTTCCTTGGGCTGTGGTTTTTCTGCTCTCAAGTCAGACCTCTGGGAGCTGACAGTTGCTTGGAGGTGTCTCTTGCTTCATCAGGACTGCTCTGGATACATTACTGGGACTATGGGGTGGATCTTTTTTTTGCCTTCTCTGGGAGCCTTAGTCCAACATCTTCCAACTATTTTCAGAAAATGATCACTAACATGCAGGGGATGTGACATTATCAGTTAACACTATGTGGCCATGTCACTACACAGGACATTGTGCTGTCAGCTACATTAAACTAGGGTAAAGTTTCCTTCAGATTTTACCCAGGACCAGTGGAAATAATTATAATTTTTCCCTGTCCTGGTGGTGATGGTGCAATAGACACTTAGTATGATGTATTTGAGCTTTATATGTCTCGTTGGCTCCAAGTAGTGGAATATAATGTGAACAGTGGTAACTTAGCGTCCTGAATATAAAGACTTTTCTTATATAGGAAGAATAAGGAAATAACACATCCATGGGAAAATGTGACATCTTCACAAGTAGGAAAAGGAAAAATAAAATAAAAGCCTTCACATAAAAGATGTTATTGGGGAGGATGAGACTATTGACAAATGACTGCATGTATTTATGGCACCAAAAAAAGAGTTAGTAGGATGATCTTTGGTATGAATAATAGCTCTGAAATGGGAAAAGAAACATATTCATGTCATAGTGGATATGTTGATTTAGAATGCTTCTTTATGAAAAAATCTATGGAAGTTATGCCGTGAAAAGTGTAGCGGGTTTGATAAATGGTTCTCTTTTGTACTTTTCATCTTTAATACTTTAAAATGTGAAATTCTCAGTAAATTAAGTCAGTGATTACTAGAATATGTTCTAGTTGAGTGAATTTCATTAACAGTTGTTATTGCAGTAAAGTAATGTCAGAAGTCTGTGAAACATCACTATAAGGAGTTTGCATCAGTTGTCTGTTTCAATCACTCAGCAACAATATAGAAGTGGTTATGTTTTCAAAATCTCAGAAATGCTTAATCCTGGTTTTCAAGATGATTTATCTGCGAGGGGGTTTGCTGCTGCTCTGAGCACCTGTACTGAAATGCCTTCAGTCGCACACTTCTGTGAGCATGGCTGAAATAGTCAACAAACTTCACTCTTCCCATCATTTTGACAGAAAGCCTCTGTATTTCTGTTATTTAAACCATTGCATTGGCATGTTTCTTACAGAAAGCAGCAATGGGATCATTTATTTATGTGCCATGCAGTTTTCTGAAACATTCCTGAGTGAAGAAGTACCTATTTAATGGTAACTTGGAGGCTTGGTTTAGAATGCTTGTCTGTTTGGAATATATTACGAAAGTAGGTTTTTTGCCTGATAAGGACTTGATTTCCTCTAGAAAAAAATGAGAAAATTCCAGAATTATATACTTTGAATATTCTGTTGCATTAAATGTATGTGCACAGATTTGCCTCTCATCTCTGGGTAAAAGGGGAAAAAATTTAAAAAGATAAGGTGAAGTCTTCCGTGAAACTAAATTTTCTTGGTCACCTTTACCTACTATATGTCTCTATAATTCAAGTAGAACAGTAGAAAATTACATAACCATCCTGCATATAGAACCAAAGAGAAAAAAACCCTTGACCTTTTATTTTCATATATTTCAGTGATTCTAGTATCTAATTGAAACACAACAACCATGAAATAAATGCTCCCATCAATCTGGAGCAGATGATACAGCTCTAGGGGCTGTGGTGTATGAATGAGCTGTTTTAAGTTTTCACCAAGTGAGATTTCTGTAAAATAGAGTTCAGTTCTCTTAGTTAAGTCATAATGCAAAACTTGGCCAAAATCTTCAGGCAAGAAAAAAAAAATATGCACTATTCTTATCAGTGAAAAAATAAAAGTAGTGACGTAGAGATATCTTTTACCTATATCAAATAATATTTGCTCTAAAATATGCCATAACAGAAAGCTGGATACTGGAGTTTTCAAATTGTGTAGATAACCTCCTTTCTGAGTGCCAGGACTCTATTCAAATATTCCAAGCACTCTTGGCTTCTCAGCACCCTGGAGAGGTAATACAGCCTCAGGCTTTCCCCGAAATCTCTCTCAAATCAGCTTTCACACTGAGCATGCCTAAGACAGCTGCCAGGTTAAGTAACTTTCTGTGACTTCTCCCAAGTTCCAGTAGAACCTTGTGAATGGTCTTGTCAAAGATCAGATGCTTTCAGAAAAAAACAAACAAACAAGCAAAACCTACCCACCCACCCAAACAAAGCAAAAACAAAACAAAACAGCAAAAAAACCAAGCCACCCCCTCCAAAAAACCCAAAGAAACACAAAAAAACCCCACCAACCCCAAACAAACAATCAAGAAAAACAAACAAACAAACAAAAAACCAAAAAAACCACACACAAAAAAATCCCCCAAAATAAAAAAAAAGGCTCAAAGAAAACAACCTAAAACTTTCTGGGTAGATGATGAAATGTTACAACTATGTGCCTCTTATTTTGAAGTCATTCTCAGCACAAGGAAGAAAGGGAGCTAGAAGAAGTGCTGAAAAGTTGTAGGAAAAGAATGTGTTTATTTGCAAAGATGCATCTGCACATGCCTTATTCCGTATGCTTATGCGGATGTATTTGGTTGTGCTTATCTATCTTCCTTCCAAAATGGGTCCTTATCTCTGTTAGTGTCATTCAGTAACGGCCTGGGGTGGGTGATTCTTCCTCAAGGTGCCTAAAGGCAGACCCCAAGCTCTCCCAGGAAGGCAGTGCAGCCACAGCAGCTGGGTTCTGTGGGTTGGTGGGTACTGCACGAACTTGCATATTTCAGGGTGGGACTAGCCCTTGTGGGATACGCAGCAGGGGAGGGAGGGTGAAGGAGCCTTTCCCCCTATTTGTTCTGTGAAAGCGTCTGTACTAGTGAGGGTGGTGTTGCTTTGCTGTCATTGTGCCATCACACTGTGATGGGATATTGCTATTGTGTTCCAGTGTCACCCTTGTTGAATACACACAACCTTTGCTAAAATGAAGGAAAGGTGCAGTTAGATAGAGATATGAGTGCATATAGATGGCTAAATGAGTCATGAGTGAATTTTTCTACTTTACATCTAAAAGAGCTTTTTGAGTAGCTGCATAAACCTGTTGTAATTATAGCTCGGTTCGTGACAGGCTATATCTACTGTAACTTTCCATAATAAAACTTAAAATTTAAAAATTATAGAAGATTACTCCGGTAAAAGTTTAAGGCCATTGATCTCATCTTTTGAGAAGAAAACTCTTTGCTGGAAACTCAGGTTGGAGGGTAATAAATCCTTCAGAAGACAGGAAATGCTTGGTGCTAGGAATAAAACTGAGGGTCTCATTTAGAGTAAGTAGCAATAGGGGTGTACTTTTACCTGCAGGAAGATTAGATCCTTTAAATCAACTTTCATTCTCAGGGTTTTTTTTTGTGTTTGCTAAGAAGCAGAATTCATCCTAGACCATATGAAAACCCTTCCCGTTTTTTGATGTAGAGCCTTTGGGAGCTTATAAATCACAAATAACTTTGCTGTTTCACTTCATAGCTCCCACTTTCACAGTTCCATGTATTCAGAATGTCATTCAAGGTGGATAGAGTTTCATCAATCTTCAAAATGTGTAATGGGATAAATTCCCAATGTTAAATTTTTCACTGTGCTCAAATCTTCAGTAAAAAAGAAGAAAAGCAGGTCCAAAAACCAGATGACTATTGGAGAATATAACGAGAAATCTTTACTCCTATCCAAAGAAAGCAAAATTTTAAGTAGTAACAGGGTGTGAATCCTCTTGTAGATCATCTCAACTCAGCATTTTAAGTGGAGAAGTCTCTGGTTTATAAAAAAAAAAGACAAAGAGCAAACAAGTGCCAAATAACAAAGTATTTGTTGCGAAGCTTCTTGTATCTCCTTTTGGAAGGAAGATGTTTAAATTTAATTTCTTTTGTATACTATAACTAATTTTTTTATTATTTAAATACCCTTCACACTTTAGAGGTAGAGGTTACGATCAATGATAGAACACAATTTTGAGTTAAATAATTAAATTAAAGCTGTTAAGAAATTGACCAAACAGGACACTGATCTGTGTCACAGGCAATCCTTTCAAGTTTCTATAGAAATAGGTTTTTCATTGTCTCTGCAGCTGGATATAAAGTATGTCTTTCAGTGTGTGTTTCTTAGTGAAGTAGTTCCCTCTTGATAATAACAGAACTATGTCTAATTATATTTAGATATGTTATCAAAATGCCCTGTGGCTGTCACCAGCTACCATATGATTCGATCTTTTGAGAAACTTAGAGCTCAATTTTATTCTTCATTATGTGACAGAGTAGTATTCATTTTGCCATTAGCCTCACACTTTATATACATACTGTGTATATAGTAGTACAATTTACTGCTAGCAAATGACGGTTGTCTGTAGAGCTTTAATGTTACATATAAAACCAGTGTTGGCAACTTAGTCTTTCTGCAAGTACGTTATTACTTTATTCCTTCTTATTTATTCCGTTCTTATATTTATTCCTAATTATGATGTCAGGAAATGTGTCATGGATTTTTTAGGAAAAAAAGCAACCAGCAATCAAAAAAAATAAATTAAGTAACCTCCCTGAAGTTCATTTCAACAGGCTTGTTGGCAGCTAACTCCATAATAAGAATGTATTATGGGGAAGAAGCTAAAAAGAAGATTGCTGTGGGCTTTTCAAAAGGCATATGGTTTTAAAATTCAATGTGTCAGCCAGGGAAAAATAAGAGAAAATAGTGTAATTAGGAAAAAATACAGGATAAAATAGAGGACACTAGCAACAGGAATTTAATCTCATCTGCTTTAGGACAAGTGGCTGATGTGACTATTTGCACTGTAGGTCGTCATTTGATCCCATGATCATGGTTTATACCACTCTTGAGTAATTACTGTGTGCTGATAGCAAGCTTGCATTCAGCTGAGAAAACGAAAAGGGAAAAATCTGCCCTATTTGAGGAATATATAAAAAAATAGTGTCTAGATTTTTTTTTTTAATTATAATCTCTTCCAGGCTCTGTCTCAAGCACCAGAGAAAAAAAAAAAACTTTAAAAAAGCTTCTGCAAAATGTTTTTATAACACACAGCTATAGCTGTGTTATGGCTGTTATCCTAAAGTTCCATTCTCTACTTCTGTTTGTGGCCTCCTTGTTTGTTTAGTAGGAAGAAAATAACCAGCTAAAGACCATAATTTCTCTTTGCACAAATAAATGTAATAATTTTACAAAAGGATGACTACCAAATCTTGCACCAGACAAATGAAAAAGTAGGATCTATCCTCCCTTCTCTTTGCACATAGAGTTGCTGATACCAGTTATTAAAGTTAGAATACTGATGTTATCTTGTGAAGAAAGGCATAGAACAAAGTGATTGTACCGTGTTTATAAAGTTCTGCAAATATTTATAGCATTAATTTAGCTTTTCTCTTTCTTTCTACCAAAAGTATAATCCCATAAATGACTATACTAATTAGCTACTTTGATATTTTAGTGCTTCATCTAAAAATAGTTAATGTACTTTGTAAATAGAATTTGTATTATTTAGGAACTGTCCAAAAGTCTATTTACACTCTTTGTCATACGCTCCATCATCAGTAATTATTATTTTAGTCACACAGCCAAGATTTCAGATCCAATCCAGTAACAGTTGGTGGTATAATCCATTTTTCCTATTAATCTCTTTGACAGCAAACATTCTCATTAGGGCATCACATCATCCGTTTGCTTTCTTACCCGCAAATATTAAAAATTATTGTAACGAGTGAGATCTCATTACAAGGATCAGAGCAAGTTTTAAACACAATTTAATACAAACTAAACAAAAAACACAAAGCCAAAAACCTCCCCTGAAACAAACTCCTCAAACTAAACATGTACAGATTCAGCTTTTGAAGTTTCCAGGGATGGGAAAGAGGAAATAGTAAGCACTGTTCTGCTGCTACAATTTCTTGATGCTAGAGGAACAAAACGGGTATAAAAATGTGTTCTTTAGGCATTCAGCTCTGCTTTTGAGTCATAGGAGCAAGCACACAGACAGGAATCCCAACTGCTAGTCCAGCTCTCAGACTGCTTTTTTTCTATAGAAGAGTTCTGGATTACTTGCTTCCAGATTTTATTTTTTTACTTTGATGTTAGTGTATAAAAGAAATTCAACTTGGACACTATGTGAGACAGTTTGGGGTTTTATTAACTTACTTTTTGTCAAGTACTTTATTAATTTATTTTTGGTAACGCATTTTGTATATATAGTTTATATGTATAGAATTTATGAAAAAGTTAATATTTTCCTGCAGGGAAAAACGTCCTCACATTTCACATTTTCTGAAACCTGTGTGATAAGAAATTAGTAGTATAGCATTGCTGCCATTCATAGCAGGTTTTGGAATTCACTTTTAATTTTGTAAAATTAATTGAATTTTTTCCAGCTAGAGATAAATACTTCCTGGCAGGTAATAAAAAAATTAGTAGTCCACAGTACAGATAAATAACTTTAATTATTGTTCTACTTTCAATATACTGCATTTGTTGAATAACATCGGTTTGGCTTGTTTAAAAGAAAAAAAAAAGAAAGACAGTAAAGCTAAACCCAACTTGCAATAACCAGCAGCAAATAAATATTTTCTAGGATTTCTGTCTTCACTCTGGAAAAAAAAACCCCAAAAACAAAAAGTCCAACCCCACCAAGAAAAAACCCTAAATAAACTCCGCAGAAAATATTATATCAGCACATTTTTCTAAAATGTCGGGTCAGAAGATAGTATTGGATTATCAAGTCTGTGTTTGTGTATCAGTAACAAGTGTCTGTTTTCCTGTAGTGTCAAATATCTAATGAATATTTAAACAGAAACACAGGCTCATACAGCTTGCTGTAAATTACACTTTGCATCATAATTTCCATAAGGCTGCCCAAGACTTCAAAGGATGACTAATCCAATACTTTTCTAATAAATTGCTCTAATCATGAGCCAACTTTGATTTCTGCATTCTCACTGAGCTAGAATTTTGAACTTAATTTAATTTCTTCATTTTGGGCAATTTTTTATATATGAGGAAAAATATCCTTGACTCTGAAAATTAGCCTTCCCCTCAGAGGTAGTCAGGGTTCAGTTTGAGACTTTAAAGTCCTACGTTTCAATATTTATGATGGTTGCAACTTTTTCCAGAAGTATATTGATCAGTTGGGATTAAGATGTTGCCAGTAAAGCTCGGCTAGGGGTAACAGTGGTAAAGAACTTAGTAGTGACATCATGACACAGGTAAATATTTATTCCCCTACTTGAAAATCTATTTAAAGTTACCTACTTGCGAGCAGGCAGCTGGTTAATCTTGAAATTAATCCAGAAGCTGTCACAAAAGAATGCAGTGTGAAGGGGAGCATAGAGTGCTTTGTGCTTGAAAACGGGCACTCTTAAATGATTATGAACTACTTAGTCTTTTTACTAATACTTTGGAATGATAGCCCTCTGAAACTGTACGTCTCCCAAGGGAAAGTTCCTGCTGCCACCACAGCTCTAAAATCTGTGTCTTGCTTAGAAGGTGTTGCACACTAACAGAGCTTGCTCTGTGCGTGGGCTTTGCTTGTCTCAAAGATCCAAAGGTGTCGTCTTTTCTGCTTGTATTGATCAACACAGCTCGTATTCATCACATTCTATGTACACTAGCACATAATAACTGTATCAGTGACAGCGTTGAGTGGTAGTTCCTACCTCCTTCATTCTGCCCAGAAAGTTAGGTACTGTTTGTCCTGCAAATCATCTGGCCTGCTTCCAGTGTTGGCAATCCTCATAAACCCGCACTGAGCCTCTTACCTATTATCCCTTTACTGATATTTTTGAACTAAACGAAAAAGTCCCTTAAAATTTATTAATGATAACAGGATGGTGAATCTATCTGGTTTTGGAAAAACACTGACATTTTGGAGCCGGTAGCCACACAGCATACAGGTGTAATTTTTCAGGAGAAAATTGTTTTTATGAGAACTAGGATTCTAGGGGGTCTCCCTTTATGGAAGCTAAACTGTCTGGTACAAGCCAAAGCAGAAAGGTGCTGCAAAAGTGAGCTGGAGGAGAAAGAAAGGAGAGAAAATGTGCCCTCTGTCAGAGAGGGATAAACAGATCATATGCTCAGAGAAATTAGAAGTCAGGAAAGTGAGAGACCCTTCCACTCACCCCAATTTTAGAGAGCAGCTGAGTGCTGTGAGGGAATATAAAGCATAACCCAGGCCTCAGTAGTTACTCCTTGGCTAGGTGGCATTGCAAATATCAGAATTCATGCAATATAATTTAAAAAGAAAACAAATCAAAAGGAGAATTCAGAAATATCTGCTTTGCCAGGATAGATAAATATATATGGTTTTGCTATATGTAATCTTTAATATGGGCCAAAATACTGTCCTCAAAATGTCTGAAAAGTAAGTAAATTTTAGTTTTTTTTCTATGTTAAAAATAGTCAAGGGAAAACTACATTTGATTTCAATAAGAACAGGACTTCACCAACAATTATAGATTTAATTATGCTGATCTCAATATGATATGTGATAGAATCAGCCATCTTCAAAAATCCTCTTGCATCTGGAAAATTAAAAATATAAACAAAATTGCTCAAAAAATACATCAATAGCTCATTACTTAAAATTAATTATCTTTTTTTTCTGTATATAATCTTGCTCTAAGGTGTAAAAAACCCCAAACCAATACCAACCTGACCCTCCTCTAACAAACACCTAATATCAGGTAAGAACTTTATGGATTTTATTATGGAGTCATTTGGTTTCATTATGGAAACCATGTCTTTTTTATTGATAGTAAAAGGCTAAACAAAATTATTCAATAGGAATACATGTAATTATAGTTGCTTAACTGTGGCTCAGAATCAACGAATGGATTTATATTAATTAATTAATAAAAGTGCCATAAGACTACCTAGTGGAAAAGATTCTTGTATAATGTAAAAGTACCATCCTAAGATTGCATACATCTATTTAAAATAATATCCCTTAAGGAGGCTGGAAAGGAGTTGTATAAACTATCAGTGAATTTCAAAGGTAAGTGGGTGGCTATCTCCCTTGTAAACCTCCTTTAAAAAACATAGGCTTATAACCCCACCTCAGATGGAAAGAAGCATGGGGAGGCATTAAAATTTAGAATGATAAGTGTCTCAGATTTTTTTTTTCACTAAATGCACCGTTAAATGAACACTGTTTCAGGAAATTATGTCAAAACAAGCATTTTTTTTTTCAATAATGAATGCTTCTTATGGATCGTGATAATGAAGCTTGTAAGTGATGCTGTTGTTATATTCAGCCTGTGTTCTAATGCCTGGTGTGGATGGAACAAATATTTTCAAAGATTTCTCATTTTCCAGATCATTTAGTTACTCTTTGCAGGGTGCAAACTAATTAGGCTTCTTCATAAAAGGTCTCTTTTTCTTAATATACAAATATACAGCTTTTTTCTGTCCTGTACCTCAAGTTGCCTGCTTGCACCTATCCTAGGTACTCTGTGAGCTCTTAAAAATCCATTTGGCTACTGAAATAAATCATGAGCTCTGAGAACAGTACTTGGAATTACTGCCAACACAGCATGTACTAACATCTGAAAAAAAGTAATATTTTGTATTTTTCAGACTTTCAGTGGCACACTTCAAAGAAAACACAAACACTTTAAGTACTCAAGTATATTGCTGCAATACACCAAAACTCTTGGACATCTGTGAATACTTTTGTATTTTATATGCTACCTGATACATAGTGCCTGTAAGTCATTTGCATTTTTTTTTGGCTGTATATAAAAAAAAGTATATGGTATGAATTATTTTTAAAAGTACGAAGTGACTGTTCACCTACCATTACATATGCACCAATAATTTATGTATAAGCACACACGTTCCCCTCTTTCCTTTCTCCACCCCACCCACCAGGACGTTTCTGTACTTGTGCAACTTAACAGTTTTCTCAGGTTAATTTCTTGTGTACAGCTGCAGTGTGCATTTTAAGGTATCATAGAGACAAATGATTTTAGATGAAGAGAAAAGATAGCCACAGCAACATGACACATCATGTTGCTGCAATTACAGTTTGCAGTCCCCTTCCAGCTTGCTTAGGGATAGTTCACTTATTTTGCAACACTTTGTCTTGCATGCTATAAACTCAGTCTCTGTGCTGTCATCTCAATTTTTTTCAGACCTGGAGAGGAGTAGATGTCTTTATTATTGTCTTTCCCCCATAATATTATTAGTATGAAAAAATCTGTATGTTTATGCATAGAAATATTATATGTATTTATAGAGTACACTTCATGAAGAAGTACCCATTCTAGAAGTTATTTTTTTCCCTGTATGCTTGACTTTACTAGGAGGAAGGTGCACACTTTATTTAGTGAATATATTCTCTCTATAAGTGAGATAAAAATCACAATTTATAGGGGTTTAATTAAACTATCTAATGTTGATTTCTTCCTTATTTATCTATTTATACACTGTTTTTCACTGTATGGAAATCCAAGTACAAAGGCAAAATTGTCCTGGGACATACAAATGTGAGAAGATACCCCAGGTTTTAGTTTAGCCATTAGTCTGGACGTCTGAGGCCCTGGTAGGCTGGCACAGAAAGTAGCAACACCCACTTCATGGAGGAAAGATTCATCCAGCCACTGTGTGTCTCTAGGCGGTGTTAAAATTGGCTATCCCACGGAGACTATAAACCCAGGGCAAGCATGCAATTCCAGTGAGACTCTCAACTTTCTGGAAGAATAAGAGTTTTGTGTATTCGGTAATCCTGGACTGCTTTGCTTTATGTCTGATCAAATAAATACTCAAGATGAACTCTGAAACTCTGAAAATGGAGACCCTGAACATCTTTTTTTGATATTGGTTTGCTGTAAGCTTGTTTGAGTTGAATGGCTCGGCTCACAGTGATGCAGTCCACTAGCAGATAGCCTTGATGCAGTTCTTCCAAAGCATGTATGGGTGCTTATCTGCAGGAATACAGTGAACCACAGCGTGCCCTGGCTGTGCCTGTCCTCAGCTCTTGCTGGGATAGGAGGTGGTGTCTTTGCTGCTCCTTACCCACAGTTTTCAGTAAGGAGAAAAGTGCAAGAAGAAAATGAGGAAGATGCTGCAGGCAGGTCTTCAGGCAAGGTGATGCTAAGTTCACATAGTGGAGCACAGTCCAGTTTTTTACCTGGACATCATAATGAGAATTAAAAACAAAATTCAATATGAAATTTATTAGACATACTGTGCATATTTTCTGGTAAGCAAGCTGAAAGTATTAAAAAAAATTCCCCCCAGAATAGGCTCTTTTTCAGATTTTTTAATGATTATTCAATATTAATATGTAGCTTGTTAATAAAGAGCTCCATCAGAGTTTTTTCTCCTGATGCCTAGAATCCTTGTTTTGATCAGTGATATAAATAATGAAGTATAGTTTCTGTTCCCTGGGTAGCTGAATATATCTTAGGAACCAAATAATATCTCAGATGTTAATCACTATAAAGGTGAGATTCATTTATCTTAAGTATTCTTCAAAATTAATTTAAAATATGCTTTTCTCATTAAACTTCCTCTCCTTTAGTAGAATCAGTCCTTCAAATGTCCTCTATACAAAAAAAAAACCAGACACCTTTAAACCAAATTGAACACAGTGCTAATAAAATTACAAAAAATCTTTATTAAAGAACTGAACTTTTAATGTTAAAGACTCAATTGATCTGTTTTTCCAATAATTACAAGTGGAGAACTTTGGTACTTTTCCATACAGTGAACCTGACTTATTTTACTATCAGTTTTGGGCAGGAAAAAAATCGAAGTGTGGTAAATAACATTAGAACATATTTGCTGTAGATTTTTTTTTTACGTAGTATCAAAAAGTTGACCTGATTGCACACTATAGACTAAACTTTATCTTTTTATTTAGATAGAAGTATTCTTAAATATAAAGTTAACAGACCAAACTAGGCAGTGATAGCAGACATCTTAAGTATTTCAGTATTCTTTTCTTTGTTGTTAAAACTAACCTGACAATTCTAAAATGTAGTAATTTAAATGTATATATTTTAAGGTGCTTTTCTTTTTTTTATAAAAGCTTTATTTTACTGTGGAGGCAATGGACTCAGTGTTCAGTTTTTCATGGATTTTCGAGAAAAGTTTAGCTATGTGTTTCTCTAATTTTATTGATGACAGGATTTATGTGAAATACAAATAATGTGAAAAATATATAGTTGGAGAAGATAAGATCATAAATGACTAAAGTTAAATAGTTGCAGTACAGCTGCTATTGTCGAGTAGAATTGAAAGCCTAATGACTTTAAATATAGATGTTAAATCGGTGGATAATGTTATGGAACTAAGAGATCAGCTGTAGAAGAAATTATAGTAAGGGAAAAGAGCCAGTCAGTGAATTGGATCTAATATCCATTTGAGAGTTGATTAGACAAGTTATAGAGTGGTGGTTGCAAATCAAATTGCTGTAGTTAACATACAGCCTTAAAAGGAAGTGTTATTTGTACTAGGGTAATTTTATGTTTTCCTTGTGCACTGGAAAAAGCAGATGTGCGTGTCATGCCCAAGATTCACAGTTTGGGCTAGCGTGTTAAGCAGAATAAGAGTGGAGAAGGATCATTTTTATTTAATTCTTTTACTTACCACATGCCAAAGCAACTAAACAAACAAAACTGCAGGAAAAAACAAACAAAAAAACCCCTAAAACACCCCCCACGCCCCCAAACACATTTCTACAGTCTCAGCCTGTGATGACAAAATGTATTTTTTAAAAAAAGGAGCAGATCCAATTTTTTCAATAGTAATGGTCATTTAGGATAGACAAAAAAAAGGAATATTTTCTATGACTTGGGAGTCAACTGAGCACATTTTGTACTTGGAATGTACTTATGTGGCATAAGCTGTATCACTCAGATGTAGCTAACTTTTACAGCTTGTTTCTTAGTTCTTAGTTTTAAATTTTTTAACAGGAAATAAAATTTGTCTGTGTGAGCCAGTTACAAAATTTACAAAGACAAATCTTAGTAACGTTAGAACAGATTGAAATTTTGAATGTAAAAATTTTCTCTCTCTTTTTTATACACACACAAACAAGGGCAAAAAGAAAATTCATAACTAAGATAAGGTAGAAGTTGAACCCCTATGTTTTTTGGGTTTTTTGTCTTTTATGTGAAAGCAAAGTGGTATGTAGGGGTCTTTCATCTTCGGAGAGTGTCTTGAAATGTGTTGATTTTGGGACCTCCCCATGGTGCCTTTGACTTCAAAAACTGTGCAGTTGCAGGAATTAGGAATTAGGCTGTCCCATGTAAGCTGCAAAGAACCTGAGCATTTAAGGAAATACCATGTCTAGGAGCAAGCAGCCTAGACCCCTTGAGATCTTCCCTCAGTCTAATCATGTCCCCTCCTTTCTATTCCATAAAAATGAGGACACTGAAAACTGCAGGTCTTGAAACCAGAATCTTGGCTTAGAAGAGGGTTCCCTGTCCGCTCAGGCTCCTAAATGCAGAGCCGGAGCACACACGGCTCCTGGGCTCTGCTCCAGGATGCTGCCCTTGACTTTAGCTATCTAAATTTATTTCGCAACAGGGGACTGACACCTGCTGATCCAGAACGCTCATCTCAGTTAAACTGCATATAGCTGAGGTTCAACATAATGAAATAGTGCCCTTAATTTCATTTGAAGCTCATGCCAGCATTGCAGCCAGATTGAAAACATTTTTCTCTTCTCAGCTGGTAAATACACACAACTGGATTGTTCAAAGCCCTGCTCCTTTGAAGATTCATGTTTGTGCATAGCCTCAGACAATTAATAGTCTTGCTGAAATCAATGTGACTGCTGACTTTCATCCTAGCTCCTCTGAAGACAATTTCAAATTTCCCACTGACTTCAGTAAGGCCAGGCTGTTCTCAAAATATTTTATGTGCTGCATGCTGGGTAATAATATAAAGGGATGCAAGGCTTGTGAAACTAGATGGACTTTTTATCATGGAAGAGTGTTTTGGTTTGGTTTTGTTTTCTTGAGATACAGTGATATTGTAGAGCATTGAAATAAACATGCAGAGATGAAGGCTTTGATCCAGCTTCCATATTTTAGATTTTTTTAACCTGGACTGCACCTCACTTGTTGTTTCTTTTTAACAGTATAACTCTTCACCTTTTGTATAAGGATTTGTTTTCTTGTGTCCCTCTAGTAAAAGATGTCTTACCTACAAAGGAAAATGGCTCTGACATCACATTATGGACAAAGTGATAACTTAGATTCCTCAATATAGAGTCCACCTTCTGGTTTATACCATTGTTAATACTATTTATTCCCATTTTATGCCTTCCTCTTCAGCCAGCCTTAGAGATGAGACTTTGTCCAAACTCTTCTAGATTTGAGTTATGACTCATTTTTTGAGGTGCCCTTTTTGCTTCATGTCCGAAATGTTACATCTGTGCTACATATGTTACATATCACCTCTGAAATATGCCTTTTGCAGTCTGGACAGTGGACCTGATGTCATGTTTAAAACTCCTGAGATAAGGCCTTGGGCTTCTTCCCATAAATAAAATAATACTTCCAAGCTATCTTACAAGTACTCTTTCCAGGAATAAGACTTATTTTCAAGAGCCTGTGGCTAGTCATCTTATTCAGTGATTTATTGGGTATCTTCATGTCCTCTGTCAGACATACAACTGCAGTGCAATGTGCTGATCATTTATTCTTTCTACATACATACACTGTAAAGTATGTTCTGTTTGGACCATCTTCTAGTACTCTTGACCACCTTATCAGCCTCGGCTGATCACGTGGAGATTATTGCAGAGTTTTGATCAACTAAGAAGTTTTGTGATGAAATGGCTTGCAATATAATTTCTAATATAGATTTTCTCCAAAGGTGAGAACTAGGTTTTTCACGTCCAAAATCTGTGCAAGTTGTACATTTGTACTCGATCATAATCACTATCTATCTCCGTCTTTAGTAATTACTGCAAAGAAATATTGGCTGTGCACTAGCGTTTATCGTCACTTTGCTTTACAAAATGACTGCATGAGCACTACATCATTTTAGCATTCAGGGATGGGATTTTTATTTATGGTTTTCTTCATCAAACACTTCAGCATATTAGCCCACAAGCCTCTGCATGTACCTACTTCAGAAAGATAGTTGATCATGCCCATAAATAATTTCTTTCACACTTTCATCGGGATAATTTTATTCTCCTCCCATCTACCCTCCTGTAAAACCCAAGTAACAACTTGTTAGTAATTTTGTGAGTAAAAATTTACTTTAGAGTTGTCACACTATACTGCAGATGCACTCAAAGCAGTCTCAGGTGCTATAATGATGCAGACTCTGTTGGGAGACAGAATTCTGCATTTGATTCCCCAATGAATTCCACATGGGAAAATGTTTCTAGTGCAAACTAGCTTCCTACATGTTTAGTTTCTTAAAGTATATCTTCATAAATATTAAACTGTGTCCATGGAGATTCATCTCCCTGCTCTTCCAGTTGGTGATAATTGTACTCAAAAGTCACAGCACTTATTCTATGCTTCTTAAAAGTGCAGGATTCTGTGTTAACTAAATTTCAAGTATTCTTTGTTTACTGGAATTCATGCTTACAGTGGGCATTTATAAATAGACATTAAAATTAAGCACTTGCCTAATATTTCTGGAACCTGGCATTGTGGCAGTGATTCCACTATATCTGATTTCACAATCTAAGTAGAACTACAAACCTTAGATGTTTTATTTGAATTTAGTTGTCTTCTTTTACTGAAGAAGTTATGGAATCAGAACATAACTTTCTCCTATCCTTTTATTGATGGCTGTGGGATATTTTTTTGCCTTGATATTTTCCACTGTATATGTGGAAATATCACAAGTCTTGTAATTGGTTTGTCTTTTCTTCTGTCTTGAGTCCTGGTAAGTTTTAGCTTAAATCTATGAATTCTTCTATACCAGTGGATGTCATTATTTCAAACTTCTACCTGAACACCTACACTAGCCTTGCTAATTAGAGTCATCTTTTGGTGTTAACTCTGAAAACCTAATGTAGTACAACCCTAAGCACCTGTCTTTCATTAAACCGTTTTTAATGTTTCAGATGCTGGGTGTTAGAGTCAACCTTGTTTGACACTTGGTTGCATTTACAAAAGTAAATAAATAAATCATCTTTGTTACCTCTTTAGATCACTTTATCCAAAATTGCAGTTAAGCCTTTTACTGGTTATTATAAAGTTTCAAGCAACTTCTACATAAGGAATTTCTGGTTGATTTCTAATTAATATTAAACAATATATCTCTCTTTTTTCCCCCCCCACCTTCTTCTTACCTTTTTTTGCCTTCAATACCACTGACAACTCTTAATGTTAGATGAAGCTTGATTCTACATCTGCCACAAAATATTTTGTTCTAAAAATTATACAGCCCTCCACAGTACAGTGCTCAAATTTTCCAGATTTTTTTTTCCCTACTAAACATTTGGCAGTAGTAGTAGTCATTGCCCTGATGGAAGATGTTAGGCTTCATGAATCTTTCAGTGGGTGAAAACATGAAAAGGCTATTTGTTCACGGTATTGCATGATTCTTTTAACAAAGCGTATGTTTTCAGGGAGGGATGCTTGAAGTGCAGCTAGCATTCTATGCACACACCATGTGCGTGCAGGTTCTTTCCAGGTGCCTCTTCTCCATTTGCATTTCTATAGCATTGGAAAAGCTCTCAGGCACATGGTGTGATTTTTTGGTTGATCCTGTGCAGGGCCAGGAGCTGTACTTTGATGATCTTTTTGGGTCCCTTCCAACTCAGGATAATACATGGTTCTATGATTTTCTGTGGTGAATAAGAAGCTGTAAGGCTTTTGCAGAATTAGGTCTTAATCAGAGTTCTCGTTTAGGTACAAGTAGCAGTACTTAAGAAAAATACGAGACAAAAAAAGAGACAATGTAAAGAAAATTCTAAACCAAGTGCATTAGTTCTAATACCCTCTTTCATTTAATATCCATATAGATAGTGATGTATAAATATTATGGTAATAGGCATATTAAAATGCTGTTAATAGACGCAAACAAGTGTCTTTTTATTATAAATTAACAATTATCTTTTTCATTTCCCAAATTTTTATGAAGATTTAGGGGTGTTTTTGTTTCCTCTTCCTTACACAACAAGTGCTATTATAAGTTCTAATGAAAATTCTTCTCCAGAAAATATGAGGTATTTTCAGTCCCTATACTGAATTTCAGTTTGATTTAGCAGGATGATGCAATTCCTCAAACAGCACTAAGGTCTTTAAATCTTTTCAAGGTCTACATACATGTGACAGTTATACACCATTTGATTCCTACCTATTGACTCTAGGGAAATGTGGTGCCGGTTTACTGCCTTCACCTAGTTGCTTTTCTGTCACAAAGTATTCTGTGGTTAAAATCAAAACAGAATTATTTTAGCAAATCAAAAGATTGTGGTCTTAATTATGAGGTAGCAAACTGGGTGATGAAGAGTAAAAGTAAGTCGTAAAATCATCAATATTTACAAGAAGAATTCGTCTTGGCTGCCCTGTTACGTCTCATCCAATGTTATTGGGATCTGGCTTAGATAAACTTTTAAACTTGGGGATGTCTATTGCTCTTCAATACTGAGCCCTGAGGTTTTGCTGTGCAATTGTTGAGAAGCTCCTTTTTAGACTGAGTCTGCCTGGGGTTCTGTCTCATGGATTCTGGGTTATGTCTCCCCACCTCTTCAAAGAGGGATTTATGGGTCTCTTAGTTTCAAGCTTTTCATTTGTTATATTCAGTTCCTAGGAACGCAGTTCTGGTGGTTCTATTTTTCTTGTTAGGTTTGTTTCCTCTTAGAAGCAGTGGTACATCGACAGGGGTGGTAGCTGAGCCGCTCTCCATCAACAGAAACAGAGAATTCAATACTTATCTCAGTAATTTTACTTTGTTAGAATGATTTTAATACATGAATAATACCATATGTACGTGGTTAGCACATCATATATAATAAAATGCTTGAAACCCACAACCTTTCCAAGCCATTAATTTTCAGCATGGCCTTAGCTCAAAATGCACTATCTAGAAATTTATTCCAAGGAGCTGATTGTTGCAGATGGTTGTAGTGGGCAGCAATAATGTATCTAGGATTTTTACAGTGTCTTTTCATGACGACAAACATTAACAAGCAGATTAATTTGTGGCTTAATTGTAAAAGGTTACCCAAATAGCATGGCCTTCAGAGCTGTCTTTCCAAATACAGCGTGCTACAGAACAATTATTTTGGCCAGCGCACAGGAAGAACTGGAAGCATCATCTCATTTGTTATGCTGGGATCAGCCTGTGGTGATCCTACAACCCTTGCTTAATTAATCCAATTTTGGCTTTAGACTTCTATCTCTGTTTGGCACAGCAAATACAGCTGTGCTGTGAATTTTACTGGAAGCAAACATAGCTGTGCTATGCTCTCAGAAGGTTTTCATGCTGAATATTTATTCTTTTGACTCATTTCATAGTTAATACGTGCAGGCACTTGCGACAGGTTGCTACTTGCTGACTGATTGGCACAATTAATTTCTGTGTTCCAGTTGAGTTACAATCCTGAAACACAGTTTGCTCATTCATTATGGGCTATTGCACAGAAATTGGAAAAAAAAATCTCTCAATTGAAAACTGACCTTTCCATCAGAGACTGTCAATCCTCTGGCTGAGATTTTTAAATATTCAGGGGCTCTTCTACATGTTAATTGGGTAGCAATTTTGAGAAACATATCCATTTCTTCAGGAGGAACAAAGCACAGAACACAATTCAGATTAGTGAATTTGGAGATCCAGTTTTGTTAATTATAGAGAATTCCACACTGCTCTGCTTTTTTGGTATTTTGCCATCTTCTGTAGAGCATTCCTCTTCTGTTAAGAAAAAAAGAAGGGTAGTTGTCATCAGTGACTCCGTGCTGAGAGAAACAGAGGGCCCAATAGAGCAATTGCGACAAACCCATGCTGAAGACTGCTGCCTCCCTGGGGTGTGGGTAAGAAATGTCCCCAAGAAATTCTCCAGTCTGGTGTCATTTATTATCTATTACTGTTTCTTCAGGTGGGCAGCAATGAAGTCACAATAAGAAGTTTGAGGACAATGAATAGAGACCTCAGGGTCTTGGAATGACTAGTTGGGGCATCAGGACCACAAGTAGTGTTCTCCTCTGTCTTGTAAATTGCAGACAGTGATACATGAAGAAACAGGAACATCATACAGATGAATACATGGCTCAGAGACTGCTGTTACCAACTGCATTTTTGGGTTTTTTGATCAGGATTCAACTTACACCAGGCCTGCTGGTGACAGACCAGGTACACCTGTCTCAAAGGAAGAAAAAGACCCTTGCTTGGGAGTTAGCAGGTCCCACTGAGCATTTTAAGCTAGATTTAAAGGGAGAAGGGGATAAAACCAGGAGTGCTAGAGAAAAGCCGCAGGATGGTTCCTAATGTGAGAATTACGGCATGTCCCCCCAAAAAGGTGGCTCAATACCCAACCGAAGCACGTCGACACCAAGGCACACAGCATGGGCAACCAACAGAGGGAGCAGGAAGTCACTGCAGAGGAAAACGATGGCGTGGGTGCCATCGTAGAAATGTGGTGGCATGACTAGCACAACTGAAGTGCTGCAATGGGTGGCTATAAATTCTTCAGAAATGACAGGAAAAGAAAGAGGGGTGTGGGTGTACACCTGTGTGTTACAGTGTGTTTTGATTGTCTGGATCTTAACGATAGTGATGTTAGGGCTGAGTACTTATGCTTAAGGATCAGGGGAAAGCCAACTAGCAGATATCTTGTTCTGGATGAAGAGACAGAAGAAATGTTTTATAAGTGGCTGGGAGAAGTCTCACAATCACTAGCCCTTGTTCTCATGAGGTGCTTCAACTTGCAAGATGTCTGCTGGAAATACAACACAGCAGAGAGAAAGCATTCTAAGAAGGTTCTTGGAGTGGGAGGAATATACCTTCCTGATGAGGGAGGCTTCCCCACAGGACCTGCTGCTTGTGAACAGAGAATGACTGGTGCAGGATGTGGTGGCTGGAGGAAGTTTTGGGCAGAGTGATCATAAAATGATCATTTTCAATTCTTGAAGTAGGGAAAGGGATAAGTAGAACTACTACCTTGAGTTTTTAGAAGTCAGTTTGTCCTGTTTAGGGGACTGGTTGAGACGGTCTGTTGGGGAGGCATGCCTGAAGGGCAAAGGAGTCCAGGAAGGCTGGACATTTTGTGAAGGAAATATTAGAGGTGCAGAAGCAGAGTATCTCCATGTGTCAAGAGATGAGCCAGCAGAGAAGAAGACCGGCCTGACCGAACATAGAGCTTTGGCTGGAATTCAGGGAGGGGAAAAAAAGAGAGTGTATCTCCCCTAGAGTAAGGGGCTCGCAACTCAGGAGTACTAAAAGGATATTGTGAGGTCATGCAGGAAGAAAATTAGAAGGGCCAAAGTGCAGCTAGAAATTAATTTGACTACTGCTGTTAAAGATAGGAAAATTGTTTTGTACAAATATTTCGGCAACAAAAAGAAGCCAAGGGGAGTCTTCATTCTTCATTGCATGTACAAGGAAAGATAGTGACAAAGGCTCAGGAAAAGGCCGAGATACTTAATGCCTTCTCTGCATCAGTCTTCAGTAGTAAGACCAATTTTTCTCAGTGTATCCAGGACATGATCTTTAAGACAGGTATGGGAAGCAGAATGGATACACCCATAATCCAAGAAGAAATGGTCAGGGACCTGCTACACCAGTTGAAGGCACATGTGTCTGTGGGGCTGAATAGGATCCAATCGAGTGTTTTGAGGGAGCTGGTAAAAGTGCTTGTTGAGTCACTTTCCATCCCTTACTAGCAGTCCAGATTAACTGGGGAGGTCGCAGTTGACTGAAGGTTAGCCCATCTACAAGGAAGGTGTGAAGGAGAATCCAGAGAACTACAGGCCTGTCAGCTGACCTCAGGGCAAAGGAAAGTCATGGAGCAGATAATTGTCTGTGCCATTATGCAGCACGTGCTAGACAACTAGGGAATCAGCACCAGCAAGCATGGGTTTATGAAAGTCAAGTCCTGCTTAACTGACCTGATGTCCTCCTATGTCAAGGTTACCTTCTTAGTGGATGACGGAAGGGCTGTGGATGCTGGGATGTAGTCTATCTGGAATTTTACTAAAGCTTTTGACACTGTCTCCTATAGCATTCTGGAGAAACTAGCTGCTTATGGCCTGGACAGGTGTGCTCTTCCTTAGGTAAAATCTGGCTGGAGGGCTGGGCTGAGGCGGGGGTGGTGAATGGAGTTACATCCAGTTGGCAGCCAGGCACTGGTGGTGTTCCCCAGGGCACAGTACTGGAGTCAGTTCTATTTAATGTCTGTATTGATGACTTGGATGAGGGAATCAAGTGCATCCTTAGTTCATAAATGATGCCAAGTTTGGTGGGAGCGTCAATCTGCTGAAGGGCAGGAAGGCTCTACAGAGGGATCTGGACAGGCTGGATCAGTGGGCAGAGGGCAGTTGTACGAGGTTTAACAAGGCCAAGTGCATGCAGGGCTACAGGCAGAGTGGCTGGGAAGCTGCCCAGTGGAGGAGGACTTGGGAGTGCTGGTTGACAGCTGTCTGAACATAAGCCAGCATGTGCCCAGGTGGCCAGGAAGGCCAATGGCATCCTGGCCTGTATCAGCAATAGTGTGGCCAGCAGGACCAGGACAGTGACTGTCCCCCTGTACTCGGCACTGGTGAGGTTGCACCTTGAATCCTGTGTTCAGTTTTGGGCCACTCATTACAGGAAGGACACNCGTTCGCCTGTCCCTTACAACTCATTACAGGAAGGACATTGAGGCATTGGAGCATGTCCAGAGAAAGGCAACAGAGCTGTGAAGGGTCTGGGGTACAAGTTTTATGAGAAGCGGCTTGGTGAGCTGGGGGTGCTTAACCTGGAGAAAAGGAAATTCGGGGGACATTATTGTGCTCTACAACCGCCTGGAAGGAGGTTGTAACCAGGTGGGGGTCGGTCTCTTCCCCCAGGTATCGAATGCCAGGTCAAGAGAAAATGGCCTCAAGTTGTCATATTGGAGGTTTAGGTCAGATATTAGGAAAAAAATTGTTCACTGAAAGGGTGGTCAGGCTTTGGAACCAGCTGCTCATGGAAGTGGTGGAGTCACTATCCCTGAAGTGTTCAAAATCATGTAGATATGGCACCTGGGGATATGGTTTAGTGGTGAACATGGTAGCACTAGGTTAGAAGTTGGCCTAAATAATCTTAGAGACCTTTTCCAAGCATAAGAATTCTATTATTCTATGAATAATTAATACATTTCTTAGGTGCTGTGTTATGGCTCTAAGCAGGGCTTATTCCAGTACAGTGTTGTGCTAATGCATCTGATTTCTAAACACAGTGATTAATTTTTCAACGTAGAGCATAAACACAGTTCATCATGTTTCTGCTGGTGCAATCTATGTTGTTTACAGATTTTACGAAGAAATAGTAATGCCAGTTTACAACTACAGCAGATGTGTTTTGCTGGTGCTTCTTCCATAGAGAAAACAAGCATGAAACACTAGAAGACTGTAGGGAAAATAAGTTATCACATGCTATTTGTTCACTGCTCTGAAATCAGGTATCTCTTGTGTTTTAGCAGAGGATGAAGTAGATGGCAGTTGTGTCAAACCCAAGTAACTATCAAATAATAATTAATAAATTAGTTGATCTGAATTCCAAAACCTTGATATCATAAACTGTTTCTCTTTTGTGGTCTTTATTAAAAAGACCTCTCTATTGGAGTTTGAACTGCTCAGTGTTCTTTAGGGCTACGGAGTTCAGTTCAGGAATAAAAATCCTATTTAATGGAGTCTGAAGGGTATAGGGTTTACCCATAGTTTTATTTACTCTGTGAAAGTGTGCCTACTGCAGCTTATCATGTGACAGTATCAAAACTGAAACAGCTGAAGAAACAAAAATTCTAAATGCTGCCTTAGCCACTGAAACTGATTTTATATGCACTATTTTGCTTAATAACAAAGTATATATATTCTAGATTACGTAGAAGAGTTAATATCCTTATTACTTGATTGATAAAAATACCTTGAATGTCCTAATTTAAATTTCTTCTAATTAATACAATTACAGAGAAAATGTAATACTGTGACACAGAACACATAAAGGTAATGTAAACAGAAAATTATACCCATCACATGAAACCTAGTCAAGATCAAGCAAAGCATTAGGCAGTGTCATTGTTTAAACAAAAATATATTTGTAATGTAGCACAAATGAAATCTGTGCATTGCAACACAACACACAGGAAGGATTAAACCAGAGTTACAGTACTGTATTAAGTACATAGTGTACTGCAGACATCTAGGACAGAAATAAACAGCCAAACAAGGTGCTAATGAGATACAGCCATTTAGAATTAAAACATAAAAAAAATTTTACAGGGAATTTGTACCTAATGAAAAATACTATTGAATAATGAGAATAAAAATATGTAATATCAAGTATATAAATATTATTCCTTCACGTCTTGCTCAGTAGAACCTCTGTGAGATGGTGACTTCGACATACCAATATGGGTGAAGGTATGAGATTATTTCACTCTGTAAAGTAACAGAGTTTCGATCATTAACAATGTCTGAGGTAACACTTACTAAGGGTAACAATTACACTGAAGTAACTGCAGCCTACATCCCTATGAAACTTAAGAGTTTTATATTTACTACATAATTGAATATTTCAAAGGTATAGCTGCCATCTTACTTTTATTTTACAGTTAGTGTTTTCTAATGCTTTTTTTTTTGAGGGGGGGAGTGGGGGGAGAGGCAATGTTGGGTTGGAAATTCTTGGATCTGAAACCATTTTTTCAGATTTTCCCCCTCTTCCACAAAATATAAGCACCATGATATCAAGCTTCACCTACTTGCAGTGTTCTCTGGCTTCCCTAGAGCTGCCAGATCTTTGCGGATGAGTCATTCCTCCTACATCTAACCGGGCTGTGCGTTGAGGGTGTAGTTCTTCCTACTAGTCATTAGAGATGATAGTGGTATCCCTTTGTTGGCAAGACTAGAACCTAAAAGAAGGAAGTCACTTTGACTGAGCATGTCTTGGTGCTAGTACTGTGAGGGTGCTTTTCCCATCAGTTGTTTTTCGTAGTAGCTCACAAAAGAAGCATGTCTTGACTATTGCAAAAGTTATGCATTAGATGCAAAATGATCAAGGAGAAGAAAGGCTAACGATGAGTTAGAAAAGGATGGAAAACTAAAGAAGCATGAAGTATTGATCTTCATCTCTTGACGGTTTTCTCCAGAGAAAACAGGAAACAAGAAAACATGTAGTGCTAGAAACTATTGTTAAAGTTAGCGGAAGAGGAAAGTGTATAATCTGGGGGCCTCAACACCCTTCATCTATTGCAGAAATTATGTGGAGTGAATCTATAGAAGGAACGAGTAGCGCTGAGGTGCTTTTTTTTCCTGAAAGATCTTCCACTTAGGAAAGATCCACTGCACGTGTTTTATAATCAGCAACTGTGTTTTTCTCCAGTGTCTGGGAACAGCAAATAGGAGAGCTGATAATTATAAGGTAATCCACAGGTCTAAAGACAAGTGCAGGGCATGCTGTAGGCTAATTGATCATATCCCAGTGATGTCACATAATCAGCAAAATTAATTTGAATATTTAAAACCGTGTATGATCATAATTATCAAAATTGATGAGTGTGTTGTGGAACGGAATAGGTGGGAATTGTTCCTTTTTAAGTCTCTGACATGAATGGGTTGGAATTTACGTTTTGCTGTCTTGCATTGTGTGCTGCCAATCAACTAGAAAGCAGATAGTGGATTAAGAATTCCCTTTCCATGTTGCCAGAGGTTATGCATGGTTTCTGGCCATCTTCTCATTAAAAACACTCCTTTAGAGTTAAAACTTACATTAAAATTATATTCTCTATTATCACAGAGCTCCTAAAATTTAGTTTTGGAGGTTATAGTAGGATTAATTTACTAAACTTCTGATCACTTTAAAGGATCAATCTGAGCCAAAGTCATCTCAGATCCTAACAGAAGTGCACACTGAGCAATTTTTTAGCATCTTCTTATGGAGTAGTGATGGTATGGCCCTGTTCCTTGCAAGCATGTTTCATCTTTTTAGGCAGATTCAATAGCAGCACCAAAAATGGTTCAACCTAGGAGTAACTGCCGAGCAGACAAATAAAGTATTATTCATATCCTTCACTCACTACAGCTACATTCCTTTTCCTTGTGACCGCAGGAGGTACAGTATATTGTATAAAAACACTAAGACTGGCTATGGTCTTCAACTGCTAAACTTTTCTGTTGGTTTCCTTGCAGCCCCATTCTCTGAGTTTTCTCTCATTTTTAAGAAAGATGGTTAAACTTTTTTCTGTCTAGTGCTCATTAGTGCAGATAATATTTGGACTTGCTAAAAATATGTCATCTCATTTCCTGGGTTCTTTTATCTCTGAATTTTCATTTATCGTGTTCCCTTTTTTTTTTTTTTTTTGAAATTACATGTATTAATTTTCTGCCTACTCTCTTGACTTTTTAAAATATATCTCTGCTTTTCTCTGTCCATTTTTTCCCTATATTCTTTCTCCACTTCTATTTAGTAATATTGTTTTCCTGCATAACATAACTTACTGTAAAGACCAAAAAATCCTCAAAATACTTATGATATCATTTTGAAATATGTTTAGAAACAGCAGTTCTTGTACTGTTTTAGATTCTGCACATATACTGACTAAGAATTTAACTTACCTGCTACAAATTAATGTGATGAGCCACATTTCTGAATGTTAGTAGGAGATTTTTTAAATTTGGACTAACCAAAATCATGACTGAGATGGCAAAATTTGCAACTAGTTCAATAGCAACTGTCCCCAAAACAGAAATTGTGTTTCAAAAATTTTTGACAAGCTTCCTTTATAGAAAAAGAAGAAATGCTAAATCTGTCAACTTCTGGTGACCTAAGAAATGTGTCCTTGTAGCCACTAACACAAAGTCATCGCCAGTGGAAGGGTTGTTTGAAAATATTTACTGTATCGTAAAAAAAATCATCTCATTCTTTGCCTTTTGCTTTGTTGCTTTTTATATGACTTTGAATTTTGTCTGATCCCACTTATGGCTAGAATCTAATGGAAGACTTCTCTCAGGAACAAAAGACACTTTGCAATTCTGTGGTATTAGAACTACAGTGCTGAAGTTAAGAAAAACCAACCAACCAAAAGAACCTCAAAACTCCCACCAAAATTGTTTTTATATATGTATTGGAATTCTTTCGCACTGATTTTAAGAATAGATACATTCAGTTCAGAACTTTTAGAAACATTAAACTGTGATGATTTATAGTAAGGGTGGAGGTGATCACATATGGTATATTACATGAACTTGAGCATTTTTCTTGGACTTCTACAATTCCTTGATGCTATTATGCCTCTACAGATGGCACTTTGGATTATATAACTTTTTATTTAAATTGAAGATTTAACATTATCTTTTTTCATTTTATGGCTCTTTTTTTATTGATTATAGACGAGCAGTTAGTCATTTATTTGCTGTGCCATATTGGGCTAGAGGAAATAATTTTTTTGGACAGTCCTCATTTTCATTTTTTCAGACTAATGACAATTTTTAAAAAAATCGTATTTTTCTTTTGTTTTCAAAGGCTGTGCTGTGTGGCCAAGTGCTA
The DNA here is from genome assembly GCA_013397845.1 of Melanocharis versteri. NCBI lineage: Eukaryota > Metazoa > Chordata > Aves > Passeriformes > Melanocharitidae > Melanocharis > Melanocharis versteri. Next base: position 97,150 of record VZTG01009683.1, on the reverse strand, counting down.
ATGTCAGGTATAGCTCAAATACACAAAACTGACATTGCAGAAGCCAAGACAATCTCTTTTGCAAACAGTATTATGTGCTTGGTAGGGATATTTTTAATTATAGTAAATAGACTACCTGGCAATATTTTAAGGTTTTAGATACTAGTCCATATAACCTTTCCAATCTGGAAAATTGTGGTAGGTTTTTTGCTGGCTTGGAGGCTTTTTTTTTTTTTATTGTGGGAGCAAGGGGAGACAGGCATATTGTTTTCCCCTTTCTCTGATTTATATGATAATCTTTGATGATAACTAGGCAATAAAGGAATTAAACACAGATAAAATATGCCATTACTAAAGCAAAACAGTGAGCAGTAGTAACAAAAATATCAACAAATGGACCTAAGGCTGGATAGCTTCCTCTTGGTATTAAACACTGCATTCTCTGTAGTTGCTTTTTCATCTTTTTGGTTGAGGGGGGTGGGGGCAGGGAGAGAGAGAGAGAAAAATAGGATTTATAAAAGGACATATTTTGGTAATAGTTTATAAAATGAAATGGGTAGTTATGTGCTGTATCTGATATTGCTGAATGCTGTAGATGCCACTCAAAGGGTAAATTTCTGTCCTCTGCAAACGAAGCTCTAGTAAATGAACCTGTGGAGACATTTCCTAGTAAGTTTTAATTGGGTTTGCTTGCATAAAACATAAATTTAATTTAAATACTCTAATTGAATAACACAGGACTGAAACAGGGCTAATAGGGGCCTGTTGCTTTTGTTATAAAGAGAAAGAATTTAATCCTTTGCGTGACTGAGACACAGAGTTTGCAGCTGAGATGAAACTCTGAACTGCAATCATAGCTACATTGTCTAGCTCAACTATATTTTTATTTGATTTATACACCTACACTTCTGCAAAAAGTCATTAAAAAAACCCAAATAACAACTGCAATCTATGGCTAAATCCAAATATGTCTCCTAATACCTATTCACTTAAAAAATAATATTTGAAAGGCTATTAGAAGGAGGACATCAAAATCCAGTATTTGGACGTTGTTACTTCTCTGGATTTCTTAAGAAAACATTTCTATCTTACTCTTTCAAAATTGTTCTTCAGGATCATAAAAGGAGTGTTCTGCCCAGCTTTCACAAAAAATTGACTGTCTTCAGTGCATTTTTCTGTATGGTACAGGACATTTGCCTCTGAGAGTTGACAGTGTTTCTTGTTAACTAGATATTAATTGCATTTTGAAGAGAATAAACACTAGGCTGGAAATTGAGTTGTGTATTATCCCAGGAGATGCATTTATCATTAAATTAACAGGGAGCAGTATCAGAATTTCATTGTGCAAGGACCCTAGCAAATTCTGCAAATTGGCTGATCAATAGCCTAGATAGCTTTCTATCAATGTGCATCAAAGCTTTTTCTGATTTGCATTTTTTTAGTAACTTAAAAATATAGCAGCTGAAAAAAAGAATAAAGAGTAGAGTATGAAATTACATTGAAATAGTTAACTGAAAAAGAATGCATATAATAAAAACAGTAATAATAAAAGGAATTTAAAAAGGAACAACAACATGGGTCAAATATTGGAGAATGGAAACTTGTCAAAAGCTTTTTGAAGATCCAGATTAGTTATATCAATTAATCTATGCTTGTTAACACCTTCAAAGTAATCTGATAGGCAGTAGTCCTCTCAAAAACCTATAAAAGTCATGTGGAACTTTAGCAAATATTTCATATTCATCTATCATTTATTAATTCTAGAATAGTAATTATTACTTATTTTCATGATGGCTATCCAATTTCCTATTCTGTAGTTCTCTAAGTCTTTGTATGAGTCCTTTCTCAAGAGTTTTATCTCTTCAATTCTGTTTTTTATTCCTCTTGACGTAGTCTTATTAGAGCAATAGTTTGTATGCTACAGTTAGTAACTCAGCAACTTCATACTAGGCTTCCTTCACTCTTGAACAAATTGCCTGGTCCTGACAACTGTTACTGTTCAGTTTATTAATTTGTACTAAAACCTCTTCTACTGATGCTTTTTTTTAAAAAAATACTTTCTCTGTCTCATGCCTTGTGAAGAAGGGAACCTTCCTGACCTTTTCCATAGTGAACAGCCATGAAAGGATCCCCTTCTCTTTTCTGCAGTCGTCTTCCCTTTCTTTAGTGTGCCTTCTGTGCTTTGATAATCTGCTGGCCACACTGACTCTACAGTCATCCTACTTGTTCTGTGCTTGAAAACATTTTATTTTATGCTTTCTTCAAGTTTCATCTCGAAGTATCACCTGGTTTGCTTTACTGTACTTTTACATTTAGCTTGCAAGGTCTGTTTAATTTTTTCTCATATAAAAGTTTTTATATGACAATTTTTATCCTTTTTTACCATTTATTTAATGCACTGGATTTTAAAATTAATTTGGTTATTTTTCATTGTTGACAAATATTTATTCAAAAATTCCAGTGTATTGTCATCATCACTTAACATTCACCCCAACAGATATCTGAAAGTTTCGTAGTGTGTCACTCTCAAAACCTATGAAATGGAAATTTGGAGAAACCTAATAATCAAGAATCTGTGAGAGATGTGCATGAATCAGCGATCCCACATCTTAATATGGGTCATTGATATGTATAAAATTGGAACTTTTATATTTTTGTCAAATTTTAAAAATGGATGGGCACTGAACAGAGCTATTTCTGGATTGTACTTCCAGGTAGTTTTTAACATGCATGACTTTTTCCTTTTATTTCAATTTATCTGTAATACCTCGGTTCTTCCTGGTACAATTTTCATCTTTGTAATGAACCATACCCTTAAGTTCTTGTCCAGATATGCCTCCTTTTACCTATTATTTTATATTATGAAGTCTGACATTACTTCTTTCATCTAGTATACGTCTGGCGTACTTAATTTTGGTGCCATTCTAAAATCCAAGTCTTCTCAGTATATATACTGTTAAGCACATTACTAACTATTTAGATAGGAATAGAAATTATGGGCAGTAGAAATTTCCAAGGTATTTTGGGGGCATTCTTCTATAAACACATTTTTTTAGTGCTATTTTCTGTCTGTACATTTACATTGTTTTATTCTATATTTGTTTGCAGATGGTATTATGTATCATTTCTATGGTTATCTTTCTAATGCAAATGATCATTGTAAAAACTAAATAATTTAACAGTATAAAAATGAAAAGCATCATAGTAACTGAAGGTGACAATATTTTAGCATAAGTATATCTTGTTGACACTTAAATGTGCACGATTCTCTCATATAATTTTCATTATATAGCTAAGTTAAATTGATTCTAAATTGATGCTGTGAAAAATGGAATTACCTCTTCCTTTTTACCCCTTTTTTATAGCAGGAATTTTATCTGTGAGGGAAGTACCATTGCTATTATAATTTATTTGTTTAGATTTATGAGGAAGTTAAGGAAAGAGCCTCTCACATGCTCTAGGCATCATTGTAAAATTACTTTTCAGGAAATTAAAAAAAATATATAAATCAGAAGTTTTACCACATCTACAGCCCAACCAATCAAAGCCAGTAAAAACTACGTTGTTTGTCAGTGGTTGCTCATAACGATGCATTTGTTTGCAGGATCGGAGTTGTAAATTATATGTTTTAGGGCACTCCTTTCTCAGATGCCTCTGTGTTTCTATATCAGAATATGATATCAAAGTAGCCTCAATACTTACCTGTTGGGTTTGCGGTTTTTTTAAATGGCATTGTTTAGTACTCAATCAACTACTAAGAATGAGTTGCAGTAAGTGGGCTCTCAACAAACATAATTAGAATCTCAGGAACTAGAACCTTAGGGACCAGAAAAGGGACAAAGGAATTATATTCAGTAAAAGAGAAAGAAACTAGGAATTGTGAAATGAAGCTCCCACATAAATACAGTATATATAGTATGCCATGGATAGATTTTAGTTGGTATGTGTAGAAATACCTGGGAATTGTGCCTGTGGTTACACCACATATGAATTATTGACTCTTCCCGAACTTGTGAAATTAAACTTTTGTAGCTTAACATTTTCTATATAAGTACGACCAGAGGCTGTCATATATACGTGCTTCTAGTCCTATACAAAAATAAATGGGCAATTAAAAATAATTTCTATTTAAAAATCCTCTATGGGACTGAAAGAGAAACCCTTGACTGCTCAAGAACCTGGTCTGTTTCTTGAGTTAAAGGTAAAGCTCTGCATAAGCACAGTCTGCAGGAAATCTTTCATACTTGATCTGCAGTTCATTTCTTATCCAGTCCCAGTCTGCTATTATTCTTCAACCAATGTTCTTGGGCTAAGATCAGCATTGATTTCCATTTTTTTCACTTCCATCAAATGTGTATGGAGTGCTCCACATAAAAAAATCTACCCTGAATTTAATCTTTCAATGGAACTTTTTTATGGGCTAGATATAACATGGCTCACTTCTCCCATATCACAAGCTTTAAATAAAATCAAATGGTTTGGGGATATTGCTATGCAGAAAGGAATTTTTTTTTCCTCATTCCAGTCTTAGGATGAGAATCTAACCTTTTCTATTTCCTATGGAAATTGCTTCCTGTATATTTTATTTTCCTAGCCAGAATAATTGATTCTTTTTTTTTTTTTTTTTTTTTTGGGGGGGGGGGGGGAAAAATTAAATTTTTTTAATAAA
>VZTG01009683.1:0-92484 GCA_013397845.1 Melanocharis versteri | reverse complement strand
GGGGGGGGGGTGGGTAATAATTAAATTCTTTAAATAAAAAGTAGTAATCATAAACCAATAAACAAAAACATAGCTTAATTTTACTTGACCTCCATGTCATAAGACAGTTTTCACAACTAATACTCAACAAGAATTTCTGCCCCCCACCCAAAAAAAAAAAAAAAGAATTATAATTGGATCTCTCTGAACCAAACATGATACATAACAGACAAATGCATGGCAATTTAGCGTAGTACAATCCAGTCTGGGCAACCTTTCTGTCAAGGTGTATGCACTTGTATACATTGACTGGTTTTGGCAACCAAGAAGAGAAGGAGAAATAGCAGTGAAGAGCACAACACCTTCAGGTCTGACCTTCAGGAGGTACAGTCAATAATGGTTTTAAAACCATATTAGAAGGCAGTTCTTACAATGTGCAGCTACTAGCTGAACAAGTCTGCTAGGTGACAGAACACATGACAGAAAAATCATCAGTATTAAAATTTTTCATTTGTTTAACACCTTTTGCAGTTACATATTTCCAAATTTATGCTTATAGGAAATGTAGCTAGTTCTGGGATGCAAGGGAGAATGTAAAGCCATAAAGTTCTCAGGTAAAGAAAAATTACCCTGGAGAGATTAAAATGAAGTCTATGTAGTCTGTTGGAATTTAGTTGTCATTGCCATCATATTGGAATGGTGCTGCATAAGAAAGTATGATGAACTGCTGCAGAAGTGCACCTGAGTTTGGCATCAGAGTATTTCATAAACATTGATTTCCCTTAGATAACAGTGTATTTTGATACCCAATAGAAAATTTAGGTATATAAATGAAGAGGAAAAAACTACACAGTGAGAAAATGTAAGTAGTAAATATATAGATTCTACAGATTTAGTGAGCAGGGGTGTTTTATACTTGTGGCTTTATATTTGCTCCTTTTACTGATGTGTTATTAGCTTGCACAGAATAATTAGGGAGTACAGAACTTGGCTTTGCAATTCCAGCCTGAAGCCCACAGCTTGCAGCTGATTTATACATGAAGAGAGAATCAGATTCTGCTGTTTGAAGTAGCCATTTTGCAGAACAGTAGTGGCTGTGGGTGACAAGCAAACAGAAACATGGAATATTTCTTTAGGGAAGCATTGGAGCTGTGTAGTCCCTTAACAGAAAGAATAAAAATAAATGTACACAGAGTTTTTATGGTTCTTTAGGGGCATCTGCTTCTTTCCAAATCATAACCTGACTAATTTCAAGATTTCTAGGAATTTTATTGTCCTCTTAAGGCAAGGATAAATAAGCCATCACTTATATTTCGAGTGAAAAATTTGTTTTGTGGGTGGAAACCCTTAATGTGTGTTCATTTTAGTGGTATCTGATATAATTACTCATACGTGATTAAGCAAGGAGGAAACAATATGATCCTAGTTATTCTATAGCACACTAAATAGGACTTCTGTGTATCCCTGAGCAGCAATATTGGTTTTTGGAAATGATACAAGCTATCCCATCAGATGATGTTAGCAATGACGGTGACAGAGAATCCTGCGAAATTGTCGCTATGATGAGTTTCTTATCATAAAAGATGTGCACCGTGTTGCTAGTTTGAATTTGTACAGCTTTGTTTTCCAGCCTTTACATCCTTGTTGTGTCTTTATGTGCTGGACTGAAGAGCTCATTATAAAAGTTTTGTCCTGCCGTAGATACTCACAAACTCAGATCGATTCACTACTTAACCTCGCACTTGGTAATCTTAAGTAGCTTGACCCTCTTTGGTCTTTCATGTTATTATCCAGCTCTTTATAGGTTGTCGTTCATTTCAGTGAGACAAGCGAGTCTAGCTAGGGAAACCAAAAGAAACTGAAAATTACTCAGAAAATAAGTCTCATCCACTCTCCCTCACCTCTTCTTCTTTCTCTGAAAAATAGCAATCTACACAATAAATCTGTTTTCACTTAGAATAGCATCAATTTTCCCCAAATTATTTTAATAATTATTTGATCTGGTATACTTTAACCAAATGTATTAGAACAGAGGATGAAATATACAGTAATTTCAAAGTAATTTCTCTTCATTCTTGCAAAACCTTATATTAATCCCTGTTAATATTAACAGGGGTTAGTAGTCTTTTCTTTATTGGGAAAGAAAAAAGGAATGATGCTGTCATCATAATTTTTAGGAAAGCGCTCCTGAATGCAGATACCAAATGATAAGACACATGAAATAATTCTAATAAAATTGCTTGAGCTAAGACAAATGGTATCTTCTGTATTTTCTCCATTAGCCATGTGAATAAGTAAGGATCTGCACTCTTAGAATCATAGAATATGATCAGTTGGAAGGGACCCATCAGGATCATCAAATCTAACTCCTGGCGCACCATGCGCCTGAGGGCATTGTCCAGATGGCTTCTTGAACTAAGCCTTGTAGCTGCGACTAATTCCCTGGGGAGCCTGTTCCAGTGCCCAACCATCCTTTGAGGGAAGAATCTTTTCCTGATATTCAACTTAAACCTCCCCTGACACAGCTTCATGATTTTTCTTTGAGTCTTGTCACTGGTCATGAGCAAGAAGAGATTAGTGCCAGTCCCTCTTTCCCTCACAAGGAAGCTGCAGACTGTGATGAGGTCTCCCCTCAGTCTCCTTCAGACTGTACAGACCAAGTCACCTCAGTGGCTCCTCATACAGCTTCACCTCCAGAGCCTTCAACACCTCCATAACTATTTATTGGATGCTCCTTAATACCTTTAGTGTCTTTTTTATATTGTGGTGCCCAAAACAGCACACAGTGCTCGAGGTGAGGCCATAGCAGTGCAGAGCAGAGCAGGACAGTCACCTTCTTTGACGAACTAGTGATTCTGTACTTATGGATATTGTCTTTAGAGGGCTTCTGGCCCTTATTGACTGAGTGATTTGTGTCACTTTCTACTGGAAGTTCCTGGATATCTAACACAGGTTTCCACATTTTCACTAAGTGCAAGTGGCCTCAACATTATGTTTGCCAATCTTCTATTGGGCTCTTGAGGTTAACCATAAGATATCCCATTGTAGCTGCAGTGCCTGACAATTTCAAATGAAAAGTAAACTTGCAGTCCAAAGCTGAAATGTCACCATTTTGAATTGCTGTGATTACAAGATCCATTTCCTTTAAATAATGCTCTGTAAGTACACTGGATACATTTCAAAAGCTTTCAATTTCTATTTATTTGTCACGGGGGTTATAGGTTTATTAATGGATGGAGAAATGTCTGACTGTAAAATACAATTTTTTGTCTCATAAAACTCTTCCAGCATATCTTGTGGAAAGAAAACAGAAGGATCTTCCTTCCACATCTTACTATAAACTTCCCTTACACTGTCATTTTTGCAACATGATAAACCCTATTGAGTGTCTGATGACTCATATTGATGAAGAGACTCCAAATACACAAGTCAACCAGCAATATCACTTAATTTAATTTACTTCTCTATGAAGAGAAGCAGCTGAACAGAAGTATTCTAAACTGTCTTTTTTGTGTATTTTTGTAGTGCTAAATATTGAGTAGTAAATTATTCAACTTATGTCTTTTTTTCAAAGTGACAGTCTAAAATAATGTAAGCCTCTTAATGCAAACTTTTCAACGTGTTATTAGTAAGACAAAAGTTAAAAGCTAGTTTTTGTTAAACTTGTTGACAAGTAAAAAGTCAGAGAAAAGTGCTTAATTTTTTTTCTCTTTCTCTAGAAAAAATGCTTTTATCTGTTTTTACCCACACTTTGGACAGCAAAAGGCTACTAGCAACTCCAAATAAGAAAACCATGTGTGTCTGTAAAACAGTAAAATATAATGATGAAGCAAATTTACTCCTAGAGCTTTTTCTACAAATTTGCTGTGAAAGTACAATAGTTGTGAAGAGAATTAAAGTAGTATTTCCATTGTATAAAGAGAAAAAAAAAAAATATTCATAAAAAAATATTGATGTATTCTAGGAATGAGTTTTATTGCTGGAATTTCAATTTTTCCTACGGGCAATTCTGCTCATCTTTTTGCAGCATAGTGTGACTGCCACTGACAATCTTAAATACAAAATACATTTTACATTGAAACAGAATCTGTGTAACTTCAAACTTCAAAATAGATTAAGGTACCTCACAGAAGCTTCCTCTTCGAAAAGTGAGAGTGAATTCCAAACAGGCCTTAATTATACTAGATAGATTAGAGAGGACTTTTTACTATTACTAGATATATTGCATAGTGCTACAGATTAAGCTTTTTTATTGGAATAAAATGTCCTGCTTAGAGATCCGCTTTTCTATAAAAGACTTCAGAATCTTCCAGCTGGGTTTTTGGCTCCTTTTGGGCTCAGTGCTTGTTGTTGATTACATTCCGCTATAAAAATTGGAAACAATAGTGGTGCTAATGTAGATGTTAAATGGGAAAAAGTGTCATGCAAAGGGAACTCCCAATCTGCTCCAGTCTCCTTCAGAAAATAGCATGGGGAAGTTTCAGAATAAACAAAATCCACCTAATAAGCTGCACTCAGTGCCTGTTAGTTTTTGTATTCTGTGCAGATCGATGTTGAAAAACCTGTAGAAACATTGAGGTTTCTGCTTATTTGCAGTGCTATTGCAGTACTTGGTGCTTTTTGTTTCTCCAGTAGAAAACTATCATTGTGCTGCGCATATCCAAGGTGTGTATCTATTATTTCACAATGATGTTAACAAAAGCTGGAAGGAATGGTTGAAAAAGACCTCCATTATTCACTTAAAATTATTGTATGAGAGGTTTAAGGAATTTCTATAACCATAAATCTCAGATATCACTAGTTTTACTAACATAACGTGGCAGGTAAGTGGAAAGATTAAGATATGCACAGATTTTTCTCAGCAGCGTATTATAGGACTGTTGGATGTGGACAGAAAGGCACAACTTTTCCATTTTACTACTGTTATTATTTAGACTGTCAGCATGGTTGTGTTTAAAACTTAACCGTGTCAGGAACTTTTCAAGTTTAGGAAAAATCCCTCTTTTGGAATGTTAATAATAAAAATATGAAACAATTGTAAGAAATAGAGATTCAAACAGATTGTTCATGTCAGGTGTGGGTTAAGTTACATGTGTTTTGCAGCAGGAGGTTTTGGTGGTGGGGGAATGAAGGAAAAGTTAAGCAAGGCTTGCTTGATATAAAATATATCAATATGGATTTATAAAAGACAGAATCCGGTTCAGGTAAAGGGAAAACAACAGACTGACTACTAGCTGGAAACAAACTCTACTTTCATCACAGTTTTGAGGGCAGAAAGGATCCAGAGTTGTGAGTTATGTTATAATGTTTTAGGTTCAGTTTTGCAACTGCCTGGAGATTCAAAAAAATTAGATTGAGAGGTTTGTAAGCCTTCAGCATGAATGAGTGAGAATTAATTTATGTTTAAATTCTATATGATAAGCAGAAAAATAAGTTAAGAGAATGAAGCAGGTTGAGGCATATGTGCATAACTAAGCAGTAGGAACACCTGAGACTGGTTGACATGGGGAAGAGGGCATTGAAGAGGATTGTCAGACTTTGCTGTTTGACTTTGACAGCAGAGCATTCTGAGTGGCCCACCACATGGCTCTGGTGAGAGGCATACTTTTAGTAGAAGTGCATCACTTTTGTGAGTGATGAAATTTTATTTGGAAATCAGTGATTTTCAGATTGATGTTTGGTATCAGATCCCAAGGCTTCTAGTTTGAAGTTTAAAAAAAAAATCAGGAAAAGCAAGTTTGTGTTTAGCTGACTGAAACTCAGCGAAGTAACATTTAGAGGGCTACATATACGAAAAAAGAAAAAATAAACAACCAAGAAAAGACAAAACTGAAAATAACTATGTGAGAAGTGAAGGAGAGGAATTGCAGCTAGCAGACAAAAAGAAGAGTCAAAGATTCAGGAGGTAAAGACAACAGCTGTTGTGGAACTTTGCTTGAATTATTTCATGTTGCTAATTCTTGCAATTTCAGATTCTCGGTCACACTCTCTTTCCTAAACTTATGTGGTCAGGGTGGGGTGAATCTGTATAGGTCTTATTCTGACTACATAGTATAAGGCCTCCCCTATCCACTATTTATCTAAATGGTGATTTTAAGTGGTTGATCTTAAACCAGTTTTATATTTATTTTCCTCAGGTAGAGTAGCATCTTCCTGAACTGCTTTAAGGGGGTATTTTGTTAGATTTATACTGTTTGGTTCTTTTGAGTAGTTTCTTTTTCAAGTTCTGTTTAACCAGTGAAAGATAGCAGTTAGTGCCCTATAGCAATTATTATACCACTAGATATCTTTCCTTCTGTAATTTTGGAGGAAGGGTGAGGTAGGATTGAAGAGGTAGGTATGAAATAGATTTAAATTTTGTCTGCTTTTCCTCCTCTGTTAAGCATCCCCTCTGGAGTTTAGTTTTAGATCCTAAACATCTATTTGTCAGCCATTCCACTCCCACACTGTGTAAAATATTGTTCCATTCATCCAGAAGTTGACAACAGCTACATGTTTGAACTTGTATATACATACAAGGACATATATATATGAGGACAGAGAGAAATGAAAAGAAAGCGAACTTTGATCCTGTTAAATTAAGATTTTTAGAATCAAAATTTGTGGGTTTTTTTGGTTTTTTGCTTGTTTGTTTCGGGATTTTTGTTTGTTTACTCTCTAAGTTCTCTTAAAATGGACTGATAAGGAAGATTTTATACTAAGCTCTAGAGCTGCAAGTAGCAATGGTAATCTATGGTTCCAATGAATTTCAAATTCTTTTGGTTTTGTTCCACAGCGAAAAGTAACTAAATTCAGTGTTTATTTCAGAAAATAAAATTGGCTTTTGAGATTAATAAATAAATTAAACCTGAAATTTTTTATGAGAAAAATGTGGGAGTACCTGGCGGTAAAACCAGTCCCATTTTTTCTGCTCTGTAATGAATGATGATAATGGGTATACATGGGAAAGCTTGAAGTGAGAGGAGATGTTACACATCAAGAGGGAGATTACTGATGCTCTTCCATTGGAAAAAAAATCTGTGGAGGAGGTTTGGGCCATGTTGCTAGTACAGTTAAAAGCACAAAAACTAAGCTTAGTCTGTCACCAGCTCTCACATAAATTACTTGTTCAAGGGAGAAGAGCAGCTCTCTACTCCTAAGTGTCAGAATGAGTGCATTCATGGTGTTTGACCTGTTAAGATACCAATGTTCCCAACAGACAACGTCATATAAGTGAAAAGTGAATCAATGTGGCAGGTCTCAGCAGAGACCTGAGCAGGTCTCGCAAACATATGGCAAACCTTTCTCACTCTGTCCATACAATTGGCTCCAAAGATGGCTTAAATTATTTTAAAATTTTTGCAATGCCTCATGACACCTGCTAAGTATAGAAGATGACCTAGTGAACTATAGAAGATGACTAGATGACTATGTACTCTGATGAACTGTTCAATTACTTTTCTTTAAGAATATGTATAAAATTTCCCAGCTACAAAAATTCATGTTATAACTGTGAGGCATAAAACAAAAAATTAATTAGGTAGTGTTAAAAATCAAGAAATTTAATTCAAATATTTCATCTAAGTTTCTTAAGTCTGAGGAGATGTCATCAAATCCAGGAGACTTACTGAAGACATTTTCTCTCATAGTAGCAATACAAAATATTTGACAATTTTATGTATTTTTATGAAGCTGTTTATAGAGGGTGTTTTGACAGGATTTATTTACCAGTGTCTGTGTGCTCTTGTCATGTTATATAGCTTGGATTTACTTATGGCAGCTTATAGGCGTTAGTGGCAGGAATCAGAGGAGTTTCCAGGTTTCATGAAGTCAAGCTACAAATAGGATTATAACTCTCCCCTCTCCCCACATCAACCTCAGTTTCAGGAGCAAATGTTATATATCATGTTATACCTGGCTAATAATGATTGCAGGGCATTACAGGTAGTTGCTTCTCATGACCAGTATGCTCTGAAGTCACTAGGCTTCTTTATTTTGTTGGATCAAGACATTAACAAATCTACTCTACCTAGTAAAAATAGGTAGAAGAATTGATTAATGTAATATAAGTTCAATATTGCCTGATTCTCTGGGCTATTGGTAAGCAAAAGTAGGCTTTCAGAACATGTTCCAGTGTGATGACATGCACTTATTTAGAGCCCTCAGTGCCATCGTGCGGCATGAAAACTTTCAAAGTCTGTGACAACCTGCTCTCTTAAGCCAATTCCTTATTTAAAAATAAATGCGAGACTGGCCAGCTTCTGAAAGCAAAGTGTATTTCAAGATGTGTTGCAAGAACAATAGCCACTGTTTTTTTCCCCATAATTGTTTATACGAATTGATGTCCCCTCACCTTCTGTGTTCATATAAAATATTCTGCCTTTGTTTCCTGAACACAGTAATTTATTTTAATTGTAGAGCTTCCTTTGCCATTGACTGATTGCCTCAAGCAACCATAAAGAACTTGTGCAAATATGAGCCAATCCCAGCAACTGAGACACCAAACATAAGGATTTTTTTATTTATTAATCAATTTTTCAAAAGTGATTATCCTTCTTAGACTAAGCCAATAGTATTAATTCTGTTTAATGCCCTTTAGAAGGAAGTTTTGCTTTGTGTGTTCTGTAAACACTATTACTTTATACATTTGAGAAGCTAGTTTGAGCCTAAGAAAAAGATGAAAAAGTTGATTTGAGTGTATTGGAGCATGCATAAATGCATGTCAAATAGTAGTTATGGAATTGTTCTGGAGGTTTTGTTATGGGACTTTTTTGTAACTAACCTTCAGATGCTCCCGTAATCTTCCTTGGCCGTGGATTCTGCAAATCTGGAGAAACTAAGTGTATGCTGAAATTTTTCCCTCTAACAATAAATTTTCCATGTACAGGAAGTTCAAGAGGGCTAGATGACAATAAAACACTCAAAATGATAGAAATTTTTTGACAATATAGCAATCAAGATTTGTTGGTTTAAGCTACAAAACACTATGATGTTTAAAGAAAAGAAATAATATATTTTTTTTATTATTTTCAAGTTATTTTTTCTTACCTAGCTCAGGAGTTTTGCTCATCCTTGTAGTACAAAAATGTAAGTTGTAATGCTGAACAGACTATTACATGTCAACCGAGTAGCAAACAGCTCACAGGAGCCTGTCCCAATATTAGATTTAATATAAGTTCTGTTGGACTGTTTATTTTTTGTGTGCTTCAAGCTATGAATTTTTATCCCAGTGCAAACACAATTCATTTTGGACATATTTCTCCAGAAATCCTCTTTGTACTTTCTTCTGTTCTTGCAAAAACAAACAGAAATATAGTTTGCTAGTTAGTTTAGCAAGCTGAGCCATTAATGTTTTGTAGTATGAGATCAGCAGTTCTCTTCTTCCAAGATTTCTTTCTTTATCCTCTCTGTTCATCTTATATGGATGCAAGGATTGACAGAAATTCATAACACCTTAAGACTTCTGGTCTTTTTCTTAATGGTTCTGGTCTAATTAATGATAAGGAATAAATTATTAAAGACTGATAGCCTTTTCCATTAATAATTTTGCTTAAAAAAAATTTGTATGCCCTCCTCTCTGTCTCCAGAATAGTGACAGTTAGGAATTTATTTCCAGACCACAGAATATTCTGAATTAGAAGGGACCTACAAGGATCATCAGGTCCAACTCCTAAGTGAATGGCCCATATGGGTTGTATCCGCAGGGTTGGTGTTATTAGCACCATGCTCTAACCAGCTAAAATAATCTTACTAGATTAGGAGGAAACAAAATAAATTTTAAAAAATTCCCATCTGATTGTATCGGTTTGGAGTAAATGGAATAGGGAACTATTATAGGTACTTTGCATGACAGTTAATTTAATAGTTATCCGGTTGGTATCACTCTCTTTGTAGATATTTCTGCATAATGTGAGGACCGCTTTGCCATGTCTGTTCAGGATTAACTTTAAGAAATTATATACAGGATGGTGTGCCCACAGTTTGCTAGCAGAAGAGCAACTCATTTCAGAGCTTGATTTCAACCAGTTCCCTGATTTTCTGTATTACAGCAGACAGTCCTCACCACCAGCCCATAGGAAGGTTTCTTCTGTCCTGTTCTAACTATGTTCTGGGCTATAAGTCTTTCTGTCTTTCTTTCTTTTTTTTTTTTTCTCCCCTGCAGGCTTCCTGTTCACTTTCTGCACTCTGTAACCTCTGAATCTTCTGTCCTCAGACTCTTAGCTCCTATCTAAAGCAAGACCAAGCCTCAAGGAAATTCTTTTAACCCAGTCACTCTTTTTAAAGAAACTTAAAGGGCAAACTGAGAACACATGTACTGTGTCTATCATATCATTTCCTCTAGGTAGATGGAACAAGGTAGGAAAGGGGCATTACAGAAATAAAGAACTAGGAGAGATGGTGGTATGCATTTATGATTTTAATTTTTAATGCCTGTAATAGCTTGTTTATGATAATTATAGGGAAATCAGATTGGGGCAATATTACCTTCAATTAAGACATTTCTGTAAATAAATTAAAAATTGAAGGATGTGTGAATCAAAGGGAAATAATTCACAGATCATACTTTTTGATGTTAATTTGTTTTTTGAGATGGTATAGAGGAAAATGTGCAATCTGTAGAAAAGTGTGATTGGATTTTCTGTGCAAAAAAACTCACAAACATAAATACAAAGGTAACAAAAAAAAAAAGCCCTCCGTTAACAGACTTTATTGCCCTAAA
Source organism: Melanocharis versteri (assembly GCA_013397845.1). Lineage (NCBI taxonomy): Eukaryota > Metazoa > Chordata > Aves > Passeriformes > Melanocharitidae > Melanocharis > Melanocharis versteri. Next base: position 81,806 of record VZTG01009683.1, on the reverse strand, counting down.
TGCTGAGCCCTGAGAAACCTCCTGCATTCTTCTTTCTTGCAGAGTGCAGCTCACCATTAGGTAGAAAATTGCATTGCCTGCATTAGCCAAAGCTGTCTCAGTTTAGAGGTGTTTTAGCATGATTAACAGCCTGCATGTTGTCTTCCTATTACAGCAAATTATCCAAGAGTGAAAATTGAATGCGGTATTTTTGCTGCTTTCTCGTAACACAATTAATAGTAAATAGAATTAAGCTTCAAGAGTTTCAGAATTGTTGTGCAAGAAACAGATGAGTCTAGGCAGATGAAAGCAACTGCAACAATAGGCATGAGCCAAATGAATCTATTTATACTCTGTCATTTGGTGCAACTGTCCAATTGTGGTTGACCACTGCAATAAGCTGCTGTACAATTCTTAACTGATAGCTACACCCTTGCTGTGGTGACTGATGCAGCCAAGGACCATTTCTGAAGAATGAGAAATAGCTCTGAATGTCCATTAACAGACGATTTCAGAGCAGCCAAAAAGATATAGAGGGAGGCACTGTGGATGAACTTCCTTTCAAGAAAATGGAGAAGATTCCTTGTACCCTATGTTCAACTCAACCAGTTTTAGACAAAAGATTATAAAAAAATTAAAAAGACATGCAGAATTGACTTAGGCGAATGTTTTGAAACCTCCTTTATTTTTTTTTCTGTTTCAGAAAACACAAACCCCCCAGTCCCACAGGCTTGTATTCCTGATACATCTAACTGAAGAATTTGAGCTGCTTGGGTATCAAAAAGTAATGGGAGAACTGTGAATAGCTACCTCTTTCCCTGACAAAGTAATTTAGTCGGCTAATTGTGTCACTCCCTCACAGAAATTTTCAGGCATGCGGTTGATATCTTGTACTGGGAATGCTGAACTAATTCCCAGTCTCTACTTAGAGGTTTTATTCAAACCCTAAGCATCTGGTGATGCTGGCCTTTATGCCTTAGTTTAAATACATTTTTATGCTGGAGATTTTATATGAGGAAATTGCCCATTATATCTCACCAATACAGGTACCTCTACAGTGACATTTATAATTTCCTTTTTGGTTACCAGGGTGGACAAAATGAAACAAACAAACAAAAACCATTAAAAAAACCCCAAAAAACCCACAAACCCCAAAACAAACAAACAACCAAAAAAACCACCCAAACCCACAGCACATCCACTTTAGAGTTATATATCAACTGAAAATAATTGCTCTGAGGGTGAGATGATCCCCAGAGCATAATGTATCAAAATAGAAAAACTGATAAAGCCTTACGTCTTGTATTGTAAGCAGCTTTTTTATGATATATTCTGTTCTTCTTTGATACTTCCATTCTTATTTCCCCTTTCTACATACATAATTTATTGCTTTATAGTAGGTGGAAGTGTGATGTTGCATAATTTGTTTAGATTTTCCAGGGGAATAATAAAATAGATTTCCTTCTTTTGTTTTACGGATAAGTAGTAATTTATGTTTTTAACAGGATCTGAGTGACATGTAGAAAATGATGTATGATCTCCATCTACTGCAAAAAGACTCATAAACAGTGCTCAAAACCTAGCATCTCATTCTCATTTGCAAGATTATATGCCTGCTGCAGTAGAAGCAGCATTTGGTTGATTTGTAGCAGAATGTGCAGCTAAGACTTTTACTTAACCAGGCGGCATCTGAGCCCTGCTGTGAGCAGCAAACTGTGATGTCTCTAGTTCACACAGTACAGCTGTCCTGGAGTATTAAGATTCTGCCTATGCAACTCAACTAGTTGCTTAGGTCTGTTCTCAAGAAAAATGCAGACTTAGGTGCTCATTTATGCTTGAAATGCTGGTGATGAGCTTCAAAAGTGGTATGATTCAATACTGTCAGAGTAACTTGGCTCCTGAGTTTGAAAAGCCCTTGTTGGGAAAAATGTATTTAGGAACTCAGAACTATTTGGCTCCCGGCAAAGCTTGGAGTTTCCAGCCAGCTGAAGGCTTACCATAAAGTAATATGTTGCATCAAATTAGTGCTGAAAGATGTATGCATAGATAATACTAGGAAAGCTTTGAGAGGGCTTCACTTGCTTTATGTGTTGAAGTGGATAATGGGAGGAAAATGTGAGCTATGCACTAAACTGCAGTCAGCTTCATAAACAGTGATTTTCCGTCTAGTATGAAAATAATACTTTATAAGTTACCCTTCAAATCTACTGACTGCAGTCAAGAGAACCCAGTTAGTGATCCCATTTCTACTTTATTTAGGGTCTATGCAAGAGTTTGGAATAAAGCTTTCCTACACTTTCACACTTTTTGTCACATCTATGCAAAACTTACAGCTACAAATTTAATTGATCTACAGTTAAACACCTCCTCTGAAGTGAAAAACCGTCTCCTTTTGTGTCTGTCTCTTCACAGCTTCTTTTAGTGACCTTATAAATGCTGTGCAGTCTGTGCTATGCAGTTCCCAAACTGAAGAAGAATAAGAAATTTTCTTGCCAGTTCACAGGTGAAATTCTTGTGAACAAATTTACGTATTCAGAAGAGGACTAAACTTGGCTTTCAAAATATTATCTATATACAACAAACTTGCAAATACAAACAGTTCAATAGGACTGGAGTGTGTCTGTGTGGGTGTTATGTGAGTTTTAGTCATTAAGTTTGTTGAGTGGAAGATGTTGCAGTTTTTAGTCAGTCTCCATAAATCTATTTAGATTTTAGAAGCACCAGATTAAGTTGTATTTGGAGGATGGAGGCCATACAGAAGAGAATGCTCATCAATATGTTAAAGAAAAAAGGAAAACATAAAGGAAATAATGAAATGGAGGAAAACAACTCATATCTTTCACTCAGAAATTGTTATCAGTTATATATTAAGTCAGTATGAATTAAGAGTGTCATCTAATAATTTTGTTTCTAATACCTCAAAAAAATTAGATTTCTTGCCCTCTCCTGACATGCTTCCTGTACTGTGTGGGACAGATTCTGTTCTCCACTAAGGACAAAAATTGGAGTGTTTCCACATTAATCTTAAGGACAGCGTTAATACCAGTTGGCTATCTAAAAGCAAAAATAAGGAAGAAAAAGAAGAGATAGTAACACTCCTGAGTGATTTTACAAATGCTTTGGAAAACTAAAAATCTTACAGCAGTCAAACACCAGTTCTCTCAGTCACGAGCACACTGAGTCTTTTCTGGTTTTAACTGCTGTTGCAAACGCTTCACACCTTGTTACTCCTTCTGAAATAAAAGCTGCATACCGATCAGTCAAAGCAGCTATGAAATAGAGCAAACATTTTGGGGTTTAGAATCCTTAACACTACCTTGTGTATCCTTTTCTTTGAAAAGTCAAACACTGTCTCCAGTGTCTATGAGAAATATATGTGTTCTACTACCAGTTTCGGGGAGGTTGTAGGACAGTCACTTCTAAAAAAGAGTTGCCAAGAGAATAGATTTGAAGCAAAGGCTTGCTTTTTTATGTAGAGGGATGGTTTGCTGATTCATGGAAAGACATTCTGGCTATGAGTAGAAATACTTATCTAGAAATGCCTATGAATCGTATTTGGATAATCAGAAAAAGGGAATGCAAGCTTTGAATGTTGTTTGTGTTAGATAATGCCCTTGAAACTATGCTTTAGTTTTCCCTTCTAACTGAAATGTTCTATTCTACTGCACTCTAGTCCACTATATAGAGCATCTTGCGAAACAGTTAGATCTCTTTTCATAAGCAAGTTTTAAAACTGCTGTTGAAGAAGAATACATTGTACTTTGTTGATATCTACTTATTTCTGCTAGATTGGGACTAAAGATTTCATTTTCCTTATTTTGCTAACAACTGTCTATCAGAAAACATTATTATAAGATGGAGGAATGCTCCATATACTCAGTGTGAAATCTGAAAAGTCTATCTTGTCTGATTTCCTATGCCACCGTCATTCTGTAAGCACAGAAAAGGATGTAGCTAGTCCTTGTCGTTTTCCTGAGGACATCTATAAGAAAATCAACTTGTTTCTGGAATCAAGAGTTAGTATTTGCTCTTAGAATTTTAAACTTCTTATATAGTTTAGAGGATTGGTAATATGACATTAGGGAAAAAAATCTGGAAAGAAGAAGAGTCTTAGAGAATATGCTCATGAATTTAACACAGGCTATGATTGTTATAATTTTCAGCCATTCAGAATGGAGCTGGAGTGACGTTTGGGAGTTCTGAATATCTGTGAGTAGCCCTGCTGTGAGCTTCTCTTTGATATTTTTATATTAAGCAAAATGCTTCTTGGGAATAAAAGAATATTATTAAGTGTCTGATATCATACAATTAAATATTTGTTCTCTCTAGGTGAAGAAAGCACAAACATAATCCTATATATTAAAATAAAGTCTTGAGTGGTTACTCTTTATTTTCTTATGCGAGGACATACAACTATGAGACAGCTGCTGTTTAATTCATGTCTGGTTTTGATTCGCTTGGTCACTGTGGACATCTCATGTTGGTGTCTCAGTCCCCAGAGTTGCCCATCCATGCCTCCAATTGTTCTCCATGCTCTGAAGTTTCCCTAGTGCAGCAAGGACAATTATTGTTGTCTTGGTAAGCAAGGTAAAACCTTTCCCAGTGAGACTTGGGAAGGCTGCTACAATATTTTTGTGCTGTAGGAGTTATAGTCAGATAACTTTGTTACACGTGCAGTACCCTCAAAGACGATCTAATTCTGGGAAACATACAAATAAATCTGCTGATATTGAATTTTGTGTACCGAAATAGAACGGACTGTTTGCTTGTCTGTTTTTCTCCTTGAAAATTTGAATGCTGCAATGCACAGAGGAGAATTAGTTGCAAAGCATTAGACAAAGAAGTCAGTTAAAACTTTTTGTCTAATATGATTGAAGTATTCCCGATGCCTGAGTGATTCAATCATTGGTTCTGTTGTTGTTTGGCAGGAATTTTAAGCTTTACTAATGGAACAGACCTTTTACATTTCTGACTTCTGAAGTTTACATAGATTTTGTACATGCATTGTGGATAGGAAGGTCTGTGAGTAGGATATAAACAATCTAACTCCATGTCCTTGAAATGTTTGAGAAAAACAGATGTTTCAGGTTTAATGTTAAAAAATTGAACATTGAGTGTTAATTTTGGTATTACAAACTTGGAAATTCTACATCTGTGCAAGCAAGTTTTGCAACTTTAAAATGACTATGTCTGATATTACACTGAACCTTTACTAAGCATTTGTAAATGCCGAGTGTTTTGACAAATATATTTTGCAAACATAAAACAGCTCTTGGAATGACAAAAAAAAATGTCTTTAGATAACGCTATAGAAGGAAACATATGGAAGTCCTAGAAGAGATGTGCAGCTGCAGCTTCTGTCAGCTGAAGCTGCAGATAATGAATGAGCAGAATGTGAATGATTGATTTGCCTTACAAGAGGGACTGTTGTGGGTAGGTAGGGTGCCTTGCAAAATCATAAACCCTGCATCTGTAATAGATCAGAGGTGGGTCGCAATAACAGGTAATGAGCTGTGGAACAACTGATCTTAACTGTCAGGTGTTTAACAGGTGACAGAGGAACAGAGAGAGCACTTTAATCTTTAGGCACAGAAAAAATTGTACATATACGTATATATCAAAAAGTCGCCGTGCGCTGATAATTTCTTGATCAAATTGCACCATTCAATTGCAAAACCAGGGTAACATTTCTGTTGGACAGAAACCTGTCTATCTTCATATAATTCTGTGGTTTTTGCTTAACAGAGAGCCTTACAGAAGGGAAATATATTTGTCATCAAGCCCTCAAAAAATTTATGTTGGGGATCTTAAACTCAGATATAAACTTTTAAGCTTGTAATGTGAAGTGAACAGCATTCTAAATTACTTTTGCCCGGAAACAGATTTGATAAGATGCCAGAAAGTTGATGTTTGATTGCATAAAACCAACTTTAAAGGTATAAAAAAAAGATAAATATGATGCAGAGATGAGATAGGATATGCATGCCACAGAACTGAAACTTGGTCTGAGTGCCACACTTGGGACTTAAATTGCCTGGGGCAATTGGCAGCATGCAGCTTTGTTACCTAATTTTCTTTGTGTTGTCTGAGAACAAGTAAGAGTTAAAAGGCATTCGCTACACTTTGAAGCGAGTATAGCATGTTGTGTGTTCTTTGCTTTCCATACTAGCTACTTGATCTTGACCCTGACCCAGTCAGGTGCTTCACAAGTTAAATGCAGCCTCGCAATTCTTATTCAGTCATGGTGATCTCAGAACAGTCACCTATGAAGTGGAGGAGGAAGAGGGGCAAAGAATGGATAAAAATGGAAATATTATGGGTCGGATTTGGTTGATATGACTTCTACTTACTTCAGTGAAATTACTTGGTGCAATTCAGTCAAATAGTAGAAAGAATTTCAGTGTGTCCATGTGGAAGCCTGGCTTATTAAGGCTATGTACAAATAACGGTATTTTGCTAGTTTAGACTGGGATAGAGTTTATTTTATTCACAGTAGCTACTATGGGGGAAACTGTTGGTAATACAGAGATGTTCATACAGGTCCAAGGCCTTTTTTGCTCCCCACCCCACCCAACCAGTAGGGACTCAGGGGCACAAGAAGTTGGGAGGAAACACAACTGGGGCAGCTGAAACCAACCGACCAAAGGAATATTCCATACTTATTGCATCACGTTCAACAATAAAATGAGCGTTCCGCTGCTCAGGGACTGGCTGGGCATGAGTTGTTTCGTGGTGAGGAATTTTTTTCATTTTCATCGCGTGTCTTTCTTAATTTTATTTTTTCTCTCTTTGATATTTTCCTTTCTCATTTCAAGTTGCTATAACAATAATAGTTGTTATTATTGTACTGTCTTGGTCTCAACCCACAAGTTTTCTCACTTTTACCCTTTTGATTCTTCACCCCCAACGTACTTGCTTTGCATACTAATACAAAATTATTTTTGAAACGAGACAATTAAAGTAATATTAATGGAAAAAAATATTTATAGTACTGAGCTCAAGGAAAGGACAAACTTGTGGAATACTCATGATGAAATGAATCAGCTTATTAAATGCTAGTATTCCTAAAATTTCAGTTGATAATATCTCAAATGTTGAATTTGCCTCTACGAAATGCATTTGCTGTTCTAGACAGGGTTAGGCTCTTGCTAAACAGCAGAGAATAAATGATAAGTCTCTATTTGTACAAAAATTGCTTATATTATATGTTGAAATGAGAGGAAGCTTTTTTCTTTTGTTAGGAAATGGTTCTTTCTTGTTGCAGAAAATTCACTGTTTCAGGATGGGGAAATAAGTAAAAAACAGAAAAAGAAAAGACAATGAAAAAGAAACAGATTTTTTTTTATAAGACAAGAACCATTTATTAAATTAAGAGTTAAAAAAAAAAAGCTTACAAAGAATTTGCATTGTGTTTCAAATGTGCTTAGAGCAATGTTATCAACACAGAGGAATCTTTATTACATGTTGATTCTGAGAAGTGAGAGCTCTTAAGAAAATGAGTTGCTGCCAAAAGAAAAGCACAGCTTTTTTTACAGGATAAAAACAAACTACTTCTCTTTAACTTAAATGGCATTCAAAACACATTTATCTTATGGCAATGTAAAACCAAAATTGGATTCAGACTTTCAGCTCAAGAGAGCCTACAGGAGAAGACTTTTATTCCCGGGTGATTCAAACTGTATTTATCTTTTAGCCACATGCAAACTGCTAAATCCAGCTTTTTTGATTGAGTGGCCTTTTTCAGAAGAGCAGAAGTAGCATTTAAAATAACTCTCGTTGCAAACTGGAAGCATATGTCTGGGTCAAAAGTTGGTCCATTGTCAGCAAGATTCCCCACAGCTGAGGACAGCAATGATTGCGTTCTGAAAGACGCATGAATAAAAGTATTTTTTCAAAAAATGAAAAAGATGTTTTTCACACTAAGAAAACTTTTAGGATTGTAAATAAAAAGTAGAGGTAATAAAAGATTAAAGTAATGCATGCAAGTGTACAGAGAAAATACACACTGAAATATTCATGCTTGAAGTCAGGTTGGTTGAATAGAGAAGAACAAAATCACTAAGTATTGGAAAAAAAAATAGTAATAATGTAATCGTGTGAGAATGATTGAAAAAAAAACCCCAAAATAAAAGAATTTAGAGTGACCAAGGAACATATGAGTAATTCCTAAAGCAGTTTTTATGGTATATACTTTTTAATCTAAGTCTGGTTCTGGGTACTGTAAGAACTGTGCTTTGGAACAGCGCACTAATATTAATATTAGGAGTGGGTTAAGGTTTTGTGGGGTTTTTTTAGGGGTTTTTTTTCTTTCTTTGTTGTTGTTTTTCTAGTTTAATAATGTGCCTTTGAATTAGAGCATTACGAAATAAGTTCACAGAAGAAAACCAATGTATTGTTCAGAGTGTTCTGGATCATGGGACAAAGTGATCATCCCTTCTCAAAAATCCCTCAAGTGGAGACAAAGAGATATATATACATAGTGAGGAAATAAAGAAAGTAATAAGGAAAATAATTACAAATAAGAAAATAGATTTTTTTTTTCTTACATCATTATTTTCTCGCTATTAGATTCCAAAACATAACTAGGCTGCTGGTAAACCTAATTGAACAGATTGTTTTCTCGAGGCCACCTCATGGCTTTTCAAGCCATGTGTGTTATGGTAATGAGGCAGCTGCTAAAAATAGTTTAATTTTCACACTGTAAGAGACACACCAATGAACTCAAGGCTAGTTTTCCAGGTCTGATCAAGGATAAGAAGAATGCACTTGTACAGAGATTAGATAGGATAATCTTTTCCTTTGTCTTCATTAATAAATCAATCTGCTTTAAAAAAGCAGGACTGAACCTCCTGATAGGTTTAGTTCATCAGACACAGAGAATGATTATTACAGTTGTGACTTATAGATGTTGAGCCACTCATAAAAGCCACTGATTTAATAAAAGAGAAAATTATTCAAAACTGTTTGCATGATTTTCAGAGAAGTGACAGAGAAGCAAATTCCTGCTTATTAATTAATGCATTTTATCTTTACACTCAGATAATTTTGACCATCAGAACGAAATTAATGCTACATGTTTATATGGTTTCTGTTCTGGTTTTGGCTGGGATAGAGTTAATTTTCTTCAGAGTAACTGGAACAATGCTGTGGTTTTTGGATTTAGTATAGGAGTGTTATTGATACTGATATTCTAGTTGTTGCTCAGTACTTCTTACCTTAAGTCAAGGACTTTTCACTGTCTCATGCTCTGCCAGTGAGGAGGTGCGCACGGAGTTGTGAGGGAGCATAGCTGAGACAGATGACTCGCACTGGCCAAAGGGATATTCCATACCATAGGGCATCATGCTCGGTGTATAAACTGGGGGAGCTGGCCAGGAGCAGCCAGTTGTCGCTCGGGGATGGGATGGGCATTGGTCCGTGAGTGGTGAGCAGTTGTATTGTTATGGGATGTTATTCCCTCCTCCTCCCCACTTCCTGCTCTCATCATCATAATTTTACCTTATTCCAATTATTTAAGTGTTCTTATCGCAACACATGATAATTTTTTACAGCTCTGCTTTTTACAATTCTGCTCCCTATCCCAGCGGGGCAGAGGAGGGGAATGGGAGGGCCCACTGCATGGGTCTTAGTTGCTGGAGTTCGTCAAACCACGACAGTGTCTCATTTACCTTTTCTCTCTCAGACCTTTGGAGTCCAATGCACAAAAAAAAGTCAAGGGAGACTTTACACAGTGCATCTTTGAGGGTAGAATAGCTGTAGCCATTAAATTGCTTCTCCATGATCTCTTGTTCATCTGGTGGAAAGTAATTTGTTTCAAAGGTCAAACATTGCTTGTGGCAGGGACCACAACATGTATCTTTCACTTACTTAGAATGGAGGTACCTTAACTGAAAGCCTGAAACCACATCCATTTCTGTGTTTTCTCTCTAGCCTGATAGATCTTCATTCCTATCCACAGAAGCAGGAATGCTGCTGGTTCAACTGAAGGAAATATGGAAAATGTCTGATTAGCTCCAGTTTCTAGTGATGAATCAGACTACCATCTATTGATTTACAGGTCAAACCTAAGAGACAGCCTATGGAGATGAGTAAAAATGTTCATATTCCCAATTTCCATTACTTCTCAAAACTGAAATTACTGATCTCCTTATTTTTAATACAGCTTCTATTGCTTTCTTTTTAGTTATTTAAATGGCAACTTACAGACTTTTATTATTTTACTTCAGTTTTCAAGTACAATTTCAGTTTCACATTGGGATTACTTTCACATCTCTCTCAATAATATTGTTTATTTTACTCACGTCTGGATCTGTCACATCTCGTCTTGCTTCAGTCACTTTTTTTTGAGCTGACTCCTAGATGCCTAATTTGTTGTTTTTTAATTTCATCTACGTAGTTTGTTTCTCTGGGCCTTAACTACTATCATCTTATTCATGATCTCCAACTGGAGTAATTGTTACCAAATTTTTACTTTCCTGGGTTCTGCCGCATTTCATGCAGGTACATCCTTTTTACTGTTGCCCAGTAGGTTTCTGTCTTTGTATGAAGATTTTTAAAAAGTGTATTTTTTTCTAATTTTCAACTTTCCAGTTCAAATAATATTTTTCTTCTTTTTTGTCTTTAAAAAAAATTAGATACTATATGCAGCAGTGTGTTGAGCAATCATTCCTCTTTTTTTCTTGACATTTTTACTTATTGCTTTAGCTGGATGATATATAGAAGATGGGATTAGGTCTAAAGTATGTATATATTATTCATGTGTAGTATACTGATAAAGTGTTATTTGTCTTCCAATTTTATATCATACGTGAGTTATCATCAACTCATTTTACTTTCCAGGGCTTTTACTCTTCTTAGAGCTGACTCCTCATTACACTGTTCCCTATTTACTGCTATCCATACTTCTCTTCTCTTGTTCTATTATTTAGCATTATTGTGTCAAATCACAGCTTTAAGGCAAAATTTGAAGAGAACTCTACCTCTGGAAGTATATTCTCTCTGTTTCCTGATATGCAGCTGTAAATCTAATATTTTAACATTTCCACCTTCAATAGCTTCTGTAATACTTGCTCAGTTTATTTGGAAAAATATTAATTGCAGGTGTTATTAATTTCATTTGGCCCCTGTGTTAGACAGACTCTGTGAAACCTCAATGACATTTCTGAATTTGATGCTTTTGTGCATGTAAGGTAAAATGTTGGTCCACAATGTTAAATAGCTATCAGTAACAAATATTCTCAACTGGTTTTTAGATGTTAGTTTAGCTGATAATTCATGGTTCATTATTGCATTTTCTCTATGTTTTTTCATAATGAACAGTTAAGGTTGTTTTTAAAAAATTATTTGTAGTTTTGAAAGTAGCACAGAATATGTTAATATAACCAATCCTTGTTGGTTACACGGCATCCATCACAGTGGTGACTTGCTTTCTCTACACAGGAAAAAATGGATTTGTTAATTAATATGCTGTGTAACAGACCATGTTGGATAGAAAAGTTTGAACAAGTTCTATTCTTAAAATAATTTGCTGTGGTCTTAAATACTGAGAAGTAGGCAAGATCCCAGCATTCACAGTCCACTTCCTACGCCTGTGTGGGTAAAGGAGAAATCTGGCTAGATCAGTTCTGTGTCCCCAAAATATGTGTGTCCTAAGCAGTTAGAATGCAGCTTCTTTATTTTATAAAAATCAGTAAAATTATTTCAGGAGACCTAAATAAGTCCTGGTATTTCACTTGTTATTTAGAAAGTCAGGATGTCTCTATAGAAGAAGAAAAACAAAATTTTTGTTGTAAGAAAAATTCATTGCCAAGAGTTAAATAGAATGCAAAACTAGTAACCTGGTCTGGGTTGATTTGGAAGAGGCTTCCTTTTTAGGTCGTAGCCATACACACATAGAAAGTATTTCTTATTTTTTTTACAAGACTGCTATCTACAGTGGAAGCTCAAATGCCACTCACCCAAATCAGAAAAAATAAAATTTCATCTCCTAAGTTTTGGCTCTTTTACAGAAGTGATGGGCAGCCAAGATTGTAAAGGAAGCAAAGAGTTCATAGGAGCTCAGGAGTTCAGAGCTCCTCATTGTTGTATTCTTTGTTAAGTTTTTTTGTGGGTTGGGTTTTTTTAACATTTTAAATTTTTCTCTCTCATTTAATGTGAGATCTACCTAACCTCTGAGTTTCTGTATTGAAACGCAAATGTTATGTGCCATAGAAAAATGTACAATTCTTTATTCAAACATGAGCACGTGTTCTGAGGATTTTAAATCTCTCATACTAACACAACTGAAATTCACAGAATTATAGAATTTTTGAAGTTTGGAAGGGACCTCTTCAGATCACCTGGTTCACCCCATGTCTTCCACCTCTCAAGTGGGGTCAGAGGATGACATTGTCTTGGATGCATCCAGTCAGTCTTTGAATATCTCCAAAGTAGGAAAATTCACAACTTCTTTGGGCAAACCCGTTTTTGTCTTTGACCATCCTTATAGTAAAAGTATTTTTTCTGATGTTCAGATAGAATTTAATGGTTTTTAATTTGTGTCCATTGACCAATTCCACCCATGAGGAAATTACTAGAAGCTCAGGAACAAACTAAATGCAAGGAAAGAATGTAAAGATACTGATGATATTCATCTGGCATTTTATCTAGGCTCATAGATTGTGTGAAATTTCTTTTATTTTCCACCAAGTCTCCTTTTAGCCAGTAAATCTAGAGGCAGAAAGAAACCAAAATTAGAATTACTAATTCCTAGTAAATTGCATTAGACTAGTATTCATACAAGAACATAAATCGGTGCTAAAAATAGAGCTATTTCAGTATTTTAGCTCTCACAACAGGTACCAATTTTTTCACACGTCATCCCTTCACTGACCTCTGTCTGAAGGAAAGGAATTCCAGAAATACATAAAGCTTGTAGTTGAAGAACAACAGTGTAACAATCTTCAAAATTACAGACATTCTCTGAGAGCTTCTAACAAAGTATAAACCAAGTAGATCCAATGTCTTCAAGCATGATTCAAAATCTTATAATTAAAAGAAAAATAAATTATTATAAAATAAGGAAAGGATAGCCTATTTATTTCTGTACTTATATTTCAAGTTCAACAAGAGATCTACACCAAGGCAATGCACATCTTTTTCTAGCTCTTCTCCCACCTGCCGGCCCTTAATCTTCACTGTCATAAATCATTGTGCCAGCCCAAAATATTGAGAGTGACTTAGGATATTTATCTAGCCATACAGCACAGATGGACAAACTAAGAGACTTGGCAGTTAGCAGGTGTTGATTTATGCTGGATTCAGCAATACTGTCACAGGCCTATTGCTGTAGTTATACTGAGGGTTTATTCTGGTAAAAATCTCTGCATCTACTTTTGTCAGAGCAAGGCTTTTCATCTGATTTCTGAGGGAGTAACTATGAGCCAAAGTTGAGGTTTTCTAAACACACAGACCTACTCTAGACATTATGTAGGATTAGCAGTATAATTGAAGAAAAAAACATTACGACAGCAATGGGTTTCATTCTCTGAAACCATGAATGCCCTGTGTTTCTTCGCATCCACGCAATGACCTATTGGGGCACTGTAGTGGTTTGGTAGAGCCCCTCAACAGGGCGTGTAGCAAGGGAGTGGAATCCCATTTTTTGGCTGGAACTAAAGTCTGGCACATAATGCTTAACGGTGTTTGGCTTTTATGGCCATAGTAGGAATTAGACATCTAGTACATATGTAGACTTCAAACTGTAGTTGTCCTAATAGTGGATGTATTCCCAGCCAAGAACTGTCTCTCTGTTTATACCCATTTATATATGTGGCTTGCATATGGCTCCTGAATCCGGCCCTACTTCTGATGACACAAATTTGTCACATAACTTACATGTCATAGATCTCACTTAGATTTTGGCTTTCTGAGCAAAAAACATTTCAACCTTTTGCTATTATATGATTGCATTATGTCAAAATGCACTGTCATAGTCACTTGCTGCTCAGCTGCAATCATAATTAATTCATAACCTGCTTTCACGACTTGGAAGAAAACTATTCATACACAATCTGTTCTCATGTGCTTTTTTGGTCTTCTAACATCAAGATGAGTTCAGGTCAAAAGATAGAAATGGATACCGAAGCTTTAAAATGCAGAAGGAAATGAATCAAGACTCCTAAAAGCTGTTTCAAAACAAAGAAAAATCTGTTCTATGAAATACCTCATATAAAATGGAAAAATATTTGAAATGTATCCTTCTGGGCTTAAAGTATAACTACTTCTGTGAGAAATGTATATATTCAAAAAACTTGTTCTAAGAATGTATGGTTTTGAGGAAGTAACAAGCACACAGAAAAAATGAAATTATCTTTTTTTTAAAGTTAGGTTTCTTAAAAGTTAAGTTCTTGATTTACTGTAAAGATCACAATTCTTTCAACTTTTCCACGTGTGTAAAATAAGGAGACACATGATTTTGATGATTCTTGTGGTTCCCTTCTAACTCAGGGTATTCTGTGACTCTAAATAGCTGCTTTTAAAAAACTATTTGTAACAAAATGCTACCAAATTTTTATATTATCAATTCTCATGGATTTTATGTACTTCAGTAATCACCTGACCACCTGACCACTCCTGAATGGGACTAATCTGCATACATAGAGTCTAAATGAACATGCTTAAAATATCTGAGAGCAGGTTTCAAATAATCTAAATTAACATTCTAAGAGAAGGTTTCAAAGGAATATTTCTGGAGCTAGGCATCCAGCCTTCAGTCATTTTCACAGGCTGATTTGGAAACTCAAATGATACATTTTTCCTTTAGATTATGGTAAAAGAGGTAACCTTCTTCTATGACAAATAGCTCCTGTATATAATTGTATTTCTAACTCTTTCTTTCTGTACAAGCCCATGAGATAACATGACCTTAAGTTCCCAATCAATAAATCAAAGCTGCTTTTAGATATCATATGCTTCATGACATTTAGAAAGAGTGGCAAGTTGAGCTTCAGGAGTGATTTCTCAGTATCATTTCTATACTTACCAAAATGTCTTCCTGTAGAAAGGAAGACAGATTGACATTATTTCTGCTTCAGACTTTAGTTCTCTGCTCACCCTTATTTCACTTGTAAGAAGGGGAAAATTTTAATGTCTGTTTTGGAGTCCCAATTATCCTCATTTATGTCAGTGGCAAGTTTAACTCTATTAAAGCTCCTTTGTGTTTTAAGCCACCGAAACACAATCCAAACACTGAATGCAGCCCAAAGGCTTGACCTTTTTTAGTACATTGTACAGACTTGTCTGTATGTGTTTCCCACTGAGAGCTTTAAATAGCAGGCAACTAATTTTTAATTATTCAGTGCTGCGAGTTGGATTCTTGTGGCATAATGTCAATTAGTAGGAAACAAGTGAACTGCAAACTTTTGACACTGCAAGAGTTTTTCCTCTGTCCACTGAGGGTTGGTAAGCACTGTAAAAGAAAAATGTTTCTGTCATTTAGCTTTGTTTGTGCCACTTTTCCTTTGAAAAAACTTAAACTAAGAAAAGTCTGTGGTTTCATTTAAATGCACAGTAAAGACAACAGTGTCAAAAAATAATGTTCAGCTGTTGGGCTTATTCTAGAAACGTCAGTCAAGGCACATAAACCTATTAAGACACAACTAAGTAAATTAAATGTTACATTCTGCACGCAATGAGCTATTCTGACATGCTGGCATCGTCTGACATCACAGCTTTGGGTTAGAAGGGACCTCTTGAGATGATCTGGTCCAACTTCTCTTATCAAACAGGATCAGCTAAAGCTGGTTGTCCAGAATCACGTCCAGCTGGTTGTTGATTATACCCACAGATGGAGACAGCACAGCTTCTCTGGGAAGCCAGCGTGTACTGGTGCATGGGATTATTTCTTCATAGGAAAATTGAGGATCATTCATGTCACACCACTACAGATTATATAGACTTTACACTGAAAAATAAATACATCAAGCAATCCACATAACATTTATTTGGATGCTTCCCCACACCTCCAAACAAGAAGATTTGGGTAGTTCGTTGTTTTTTTTTTTTTTTTTTCTTGTAATTCAAAAGAAAATACAATATCTCACTGTCTGGAAGCCAGAGCATTTAAGGAGGTTTTAGAGGTTCCTTTTTTTTGTTTGTTTTATGTTGTCTAATATGTCATCGTGTTCATATGTAAAAAATACATTAGGTCAAAACACACGTTCTTTAAGCATGGACTGCTTTCAACCAAGCCATGTTAGGTAACTGTCGGGAAAAATATAACTTAAAAATAATTTCTAACTAATGTTTGTTGTAGTTGGGGTACTTTCAGTTAGTATTATTAACAAGTGACTGGATGGAGTTTTAGATTTATCTGGTTTTTAAAAGTGAAATCATGTGCAATATGTATTATACAGAGAGGACGTCTGGCATGCCCATAACGTGTTATGGTGTACAGGAATTATTGTATTGTCGCAGAAACAAACAGAAGGAGTGGAGTACAGCTGTGCTATCAGCCTGCTGTTAGGGATAATCTGTCATATCTGCTTAGATGCATGGCATTTCATCATGCAATGCAGCAACAGCCTTTGTTTCTGTCCTATGGCTGAAAAAATGTCTTTTGAATTACATTCACTAAAAGATAGGATTTGGAGAGAATAGAAGTAATTATTTTTGTTGTCCTTATTTTTGTACTGGTTCCTCATTCCTCTGGGGAAAGTTTTGTGAGGCCCAATGTTTTGGAATCCTTAGAAATACATCAGTGAAGATTAACACAGCTTTCATAAATGGTTTGTTTGCTTGAGAGGAAAGTTTTCTTTTTCTTGGGCTGGTATAGGAGAGCAAATCAATCATTATGTTTATTGAACCACTGCGTCCACTTAAAAAGGACTGTCTTCTTTTGTTCTTTTCCAAACTGGAAATGTATTGTGCATTTTCATGTAGGGACAGGTCAGATATGAGCAGTAGAAATTCATGAGTTACTTATTTATTGACCTGAAAACAATATATAATTGAGCCTGCAATGTAGACCATGTTTCAGATTAATTTGTACAATTAATTGATTTTTCAGACTCATCAAAATAATGATTTAATTGGTAATGGAGACCAGAATTGGAATGAACTGTCATTCATTGATATTGCATTAACAAAGCAGGGAAAATCTGCAGCAGCAATTGAAATCTTTAATTTCAAGCGTATGTTCACTTTTACTCTGAACACTTGTTAAGAAGATAGCATGGTTAAATATGTGCTCTAACACACTTTTCTAAGCTCCTTTTCTTCTGAACACCTCCACAAATAAAGCATATAAGTAGATATAAAAGACAGCAACTGTTGTGAATAGGTTGGTGTATATGATCATCACGTAGCATATGAATTATAAATATACTTAAAATGCTGCTGACATCTTGAAATAGTTTTCAGATATTTTTTGAATATCTATATTCTTTCATTCAATTTTTGGTTTTCCATAAAATTTTGTTTTCGGAAGCTTGTGAACGTAAAGAAAAAGTCTAAATTAAAAAAACCCTACCTCTACAACCTCTTCATAAATGTCACTTCATAAACGGATTCCATTGCAAACTTTGTCCACAGGTTTATCTTCTGTAAAGACTACAACTTAATGGAATAAACGTGTATCTTGCAAAATAGTTTCTAGTTTTGGGCATATGAATTAAAATACCATGAAAGGAATGGTAAATTTAATTTATAGGTAAAAACTGTTGTTAGTGAAAAGAAGTATTTGGTATTGACAATATTAATGGGGTCATAACTTATCTGCTTTTATTTTAGGCAGTGAATAAGAAGTAGGGGTGGTCAAAAGCAAGAGACATGTTTTTGATTTTTATTACTCAATCGTTATGTTTGATTTGACTAAATGGCATGATCAGGTAACACAGTTTTGAGTTGGCTTTTGCTTTGCCATTCCACTTTAAAATAGTCAGTGAGTATGTTTGGCATTGAACACAGGGTAGACCTATTATCCTGGCCAGATTTACGTGTTCTGATTCTGAGTCCAAATCAGACACAAAGAGTGAGAGTGGTCATCTACCTTTCAATAGAACACTAATGAAAAAAAATATAGTTCATTAGTCTGAAATTCTTTTTAAGATGTGGAGGTAGAAGGTGGGGGACAGAGAGAGGAGAAGTAATGGAAACTTCACTGGAAATGCAAGCAAAAGTGTATGGTATCCCCTTCACCAAAGAGTGAATTAAATTAAAATCTCTGGTGGAGTCAAAGATGTACTTCTGCTTTGTCAGGAATTTCATGGTGAGATAAGCACAGCAGTTACTATGTCTTGATATATTCCATACTTCAGAATAACAATAATATAATAATGTTAATTAAACACAAGTGCATTTGGATTTCATTGTTTCTACAGTCCAGAGGTTATATTTGAAGACATCCTACATAGTTATTTGACTGACTGGTTCCCTTTATATCAAAAGTACACTGGGGAACAAAAAGTGTTTCTTTCATAGTTTGAACAGATATAAAACTGTCTTCGATAATAAGAAATATAATGCAAAGTGACACCACTATCTAATTTTCAACAATTCCTCAAGCTTAACATGTGAAATATAGACTAAAAAGAGAATATTGATTACATGTCTACATACATTACCTATTAAAATTAAAGCAGTATTTTTTATTACTGTGTTCATATAAACAAATAACATTATGTGTATAAAATGCTGATTTAAATTTAAAATTGAAGGAGTTTTCAATATGCTATCATAATGAGACAGTTTTTCTCTAAATTGGTGGAAAAGTTCCATTAATATTTGTGAAGCAATAAGTTAATATTAAGGTCCTATTTAAATTTATTTTTTTTCCCTCATTGTAAGTATTATCTGTAAATTACTGTCAAAAACAGTGAAAAAAGTAAATAACATACTTCATTGTGATTTTCCTTTGAATTCTTTGAACTTAGAAATGTGTTTTATGTTTATTTTTCAACATAAAGTGATCAAAATTTAGGAGTAAAATTTCCTGCAGGATTAGTTCTTTAACTTTAAAATTCTTTAACTAGAGTTTAGTAGTTTCTCTACTGCAAGAAGTGTCAACACGTCTCTTCTGTCAGAGCTGTAGGCAAATGTTATGACCCTTTAGGTGGTGACAGAGGAACATCTGCATCTTTTCCTGAGTCCTCTCCCTCAGCGTAGCAGCTAACATCTTTAAGAGCACCAAAGGCAATAGAAAGGGGTAATGATTCTCACTGGCAGAGTCAGGTTTTACTTTGAAACTTTGATGTTGGAACCAACATTTTCAGTTATTGTGACTCAGTTCTGGAGCCTGAGTAAATGCTGGTAACTCAGAAGTGTAAAGTGTCAGACATTTTTAATTTATACTGTACTTGGTGGTAAAATTTCATGGAATAACATAGCCTTTATAAACTGCATCTATACATTTTGGAAAAGTACAGCCATAAGTAAATAACACTAAGATATCAGTCCAAGTTGCTTAGCTAAATGTAAATGAAGATACTGTAAGTACAAAGTACAAAGAGCTGTATCCTTCATACAGTTTATTTGCTGATCACAACCAATACAAAGATCAAAGAGTGTGACATGGTTTAACCAGCTTTCTACCCTCTCCGAAAAGAATTCCTGATTTACTTTGAAAAACTAGAAAATACTAGCTTAAACAAAGCAAGCATCAGGTCTTTGCTAAGTTAAATCATTTTGACTTAATGTGAGACCCATAGCTAGCAAAACCACCAGGAGCAATAGCTCCTGGTGTAAGGGTGAAAGCAATCAGCTGGGCTCAGGCTGGAGGCAGTTGACAGAAGATGTATGCTCATATCCAAGCTATAAATATAGGCTATGGTTTTCTTTCAAATTCTTTTCTTTCTCTAACATGGCTTACAGGTGTCTAAGTTGTTTGATCTGACCTCTAGCTCAGTCTTCCTAGGTATAACTCACATCTGCTTGCACTGGATTTTTTTCCCTTGCTTTTATTTGTTTTGATTAGAAGATACTGCAAAGTTTCAGTAAAAATACCACAGGAATTTGTAAAGCTATATGGGAACAGTTGCACACATTTTAAAATAAAAAGAAAGCAAATTGTGTATTTCAAACAACTGCTATTTTAAAGTAATTTTACTAGGTTCCTTTCTTTTCCTGACGTTTAAAGGTGTAGATAAAGCATTAGGTCTAATATTATTACCAAAAAAAGGTGTTTGGAAGAACTACTTCAGATGAAAAATTTCTCTTTTCCATAGATTTGAGAAGGTGAACAAGTCCTGAGATCACGATCTATATATTGCCCCTGTTTTATATGATTAATTGACTCTCATGTAACAAATCTAGTCTTATCCATACATAATTTTCTAAGTGGTCTAGGCAAAAAAATGTAAAGTGTCTTAAGATGCGGGGATTTTAGGTTTTCTTGTTCGTTGGTTTGTTTTCAGGTTTATCCCTAACAATGTGAATTCTGTACTGTAGAAATAAAAAACCCCACCTTCTTCGTTTTCACAGCTGAGAGCAAAACCTGTGTGTGTTCTCCAACGAGTGCCAGGACCCAGAAGTCATTAAGATATAGTGTCTAAGTGTCATCAATAACTCCAGTGTTCTCAGGGAAAGCAAAGCACATTAAACCAGCAGGAAACAGAAAAACTGAATTCACAAAATTACATTTGTTCAGTTTCGTGGCTGGAAAAAAGGCTGTCTCAGCAAGTTGTCTCACCAATTAAACACTCAGTCAAGTGAGACAGATGATTTTTAGGTATTATAATATCAAATAAAAGATGTTGCTTTAAGACAGTTACTCTTGAAAAGGCTTTAAAGTAAGAAATCCAAACTGATCTGACTTGTATAATATACATTTAGATACAGTGTACTAGACCAACACCAGAAATGGTCAGAGCAGATAAATAAAACCCAAACCCTGTGTTTGTAGTGACTTTTATCTTTCATTAACTGTACTCAAAGTGACTATTAAGTCAGTTGTATCCAGACTGCTTGTAGGAAACCGTCTGAGTTATTGTCAATCCATTTATTTTCCTTCTGTTTTCCTAACAGTCTTAAGACCTGAGATGGGAAATTGAGGCACTGTAGAGGTTGTGTGGTAAACCTAGGAGTTTTGAGCCTGAATATAATATCAGGCTCCAAGTTAAACACCAATGTAGATTTACTCACAGAAGCCAGGATCAAGACAAGTGCGCAGTCAGTCTTGTAAGACTGACTAACAAACTCAGACTTGAGAAGAAACCTCTAAAGATTCAGAGCTAAATACATTTAAAACCGGATTTATTCCTGATGGTCATTTATTAAAGACCAAAAGTTCTCATCCTCTGATATTATGACTGTAGAAAAAGAAATTGAGTTTTTAATTTGTATGCTTTACATCTTTATAGCTGAGAAGAAAATCTAGCTAAAGCTTTTGCTTTGATAGCCCCTGGACAAGAATATAATCCCAATCCTCAAAATTGATGCACATTTTGATTTCTCCTGACTAGCAGCACTTATAGCCATCTGTTAGTTTGGCAGTACTCCTAGGCCAAGATTCTTCTGCCAGTTTAAAAATGGCATGAAGGAGCAACTGGTGGAAAGAATCAATTTAAAAATGGTGTGAAGGAGCAACTGGTGGAAAGAATCAATTTCTATCTCTTCTCCCTCTTGTGGTAGCCTTTATCAGATATTACTCTAAAATTTGCCTTTTTTTTTTTTTTCCAATTGTTTTAAGTGTTTCTAGTTAACAACAAGGCTAATTACAGAAAGTTAATTGCCCATGTACCTCTTTAACCACTATTAATCTTAGACCTCTATCAATTTATTTATCAGATTATGTTTGAGCTTTATGAAAGTTAAAAAAAAAAAAAAGGATGAAGTTAAAAAAAACGAAGCAAGAATTAAGGAAAGCACTAAGAACTCCATGAAATGTTTCTTTAATGGATGAAGTTGTGTTACAGAATCACTTTTTTTTTTCTCCTTTTAAGTAAAGTAATAATTCAGTTTATATTAAGACATTCTGTGGGAAACATAGCCCTCATTTTTATGTCTAAGAAAAGCCATTGGCTTTAGCAGCATTCTTCCGATTGAGCCTGGGATATCACATACAGCATAGATTCTGAATAATTGAAGTATCCGAAAGAGTGTACTTCTAATTATCTGGAAAGAGGTACACAAAAAATTTTCTCCAGAGGTTGCCTTAAAGAAAAGGTTTGTTCTAGACCTGCAGCACTGCAGCACTTCAGCTATAAAGATTTTAGCTATTTTAAACACTTTCAGAAATTGTTATGACTATTCCTGAATGTGGAAATCCTTCAGATGGTCATACATGGCATAGAGTGCTAAAAAATATTGGTCAGGCATCCACCATCTGCCATCTGGCTTAGAATTTAAAAGTACTTAAAGTCTGCTACACACAGTAGTCACAGTATGGCCTTAGAGTGCAGGCAGACACAGTCACCTTTAAATCCTCTGCGGTGGACACAATGCCAAGCAAACTTGCTGGTATTGAAGGAAATGTTGGGAACAGAAGCAACCAAATAATGGGTGACTATTGCTGATGAAACTAATTTGGTTCAGAAAATGCTTCCACTGTGAGAAACTTTTCCAGCTGTGAGAAGATGAATGCAGTTTCTCTCTTCTCTAATTTAATGTATATTCCATGGAATTTGACAGTATCAAATGTTTGTTTTGAGACTAATTCATAGCTTCGTCTGCAATTAACGATATGCTCTTGCTAGTTTCTTTGTGCAGAACTCAGTTCTACTCTAAAGTAATAACTCTATTTGAAGAGTTTCTGCTTTCAGTTGCATTGCATGCATCTTTTGGGAATGCTTTTACTTTAAACTGTTACGGTTTCCTGGTTTTATTTTTACAGAGAACTGTTCTGCATTCTTAAGTGTTTCATTTTCAGACTGTTATGTTTGCTCGTTAATGTTCCTAATGTCCCTTGCTGAATCAGTGTTGCACTTCTACTGTCTAACACGCATCAAGCTCTCACTCATTTATCTCATTGTAATGAAAATTTGGGACTGTGACAGAAAGTGTACTGATACAAATCAATCTGCTGTTACCCTGTGTACTTCGGCATTCATTGATTGGTTTGTTGGCGTTTCTTTAATCGCCTAAGCGATGCAATTGTGACAGATCTTATGAAATAGCAGTAGGCTTAAACAGACCTGTTAAGAAAAGAGTTCCATTCTGGAAAACAAAATTCAGGAAAAAAATCCCACCCACAAGATACTTTATAGTGTGACACTCCTGAAAAATAAGTCAGAAACCTGGTCACTACAATTAGGTGGATACTTAGTTAAGTCAAAATAATTAAGTAGTTGTCCCATGACAACTTTGTATATCTTTAATTCAGTGAGGATTGTTTGGGAGTTTTTTCAGGCAGTTATTTATTGAGTGTGACAAATTTTTACTATTTGAATTTGAAATTTGCTCTTTTTTTTGTCTCTTGATATAATCCATTTTAAAGTAGAAATGATGGCGTTTATCTTTCAGATGAAAGAAAAAAATAATTCACTCTCATCTATTTTTAGCCAAAAGTGATTAAACAAGTTATTTTCCATGAGACTTGTACTGGGCCAAGAGGATTGAAAGTGAAGTGTAAAGGATGGAGTGAAAACAAACAAGGGCGTGACTAAGATTAATGTTGTTTTCAACAGAAAAGATGCGTGGAATCTGGGAGGCAGATTAGAGAGGGACCTAGTTGAGAGGACAACTACTGAAGCTAGGCACAAATACTGTCTGATTATATACAACAAAATACTGATACATGTAGAAAGTTCTTTCTGTAAGACAGCACAGATTCATGGTTCAGAAGTCACTATGGGATGGTGATCAGTTCAGTCAAATGTGACGGACTGTTAATTCTTGTGGACCGTGCCTATGCTAGAGTACGCTTATTTCAAGAATTTGTTATTTCAAAAGAGTTGTTAAATTGCAATGAGCAAAAATTCCAGGATGCTCAGCTCTACACAGCAGGATATATGGTAATTAATATGACGTACAAAAACATGCATGTTTTAGAACATCACTCTAGCCCTTTTATGATCATGCATGGTCTTCAAACCAAAAATTAGCAGAAGAATATTTATAAGTATGTATCTCTTGGCGTGAGAAACTGTCAGAATTGTTTCTAATAACTGAATAAGAAGAAAGCTCAAGCACAAAGTGATTGAATAGTTTGTGCATGTGGATATAGACAGCTCTAAGTAATGTATGTGTAATGCAATAAATCATTCCTGGAGCAGAGGAACCATATTTCTCAACAGTAGCTTGAAGCCGTGTATGCGAAATAGTTGGTGGTCTAATGACGCTCGTAACTTAAACCTAGTGCACTACTGGCATGCCTATTCCTTCAGAAGAGAATCTATTGTTTCCAGTACTCCACAACAGCTTTTATATCACCTTCAGTTACTGAGCAAGCACTTCCAAGCCGTTTTTCCCATTTGCCAGTGCTTCTTCTCTGAAAGAAAGAGAAAAAATAAAAGTTGATTCCCAGTTTTAATGTTTTGAGTTCTGAAAGACTGAAGGGGTTTCAGGTACTCAATCACTGTTTTTATGGAAAAAAAAAATAGCTCTGTCTGAACATATGTATAGGGAGTCTGTGTGGGGAAAGCAGAGAATTAATCTAGTCTTACCAACATGAGTGATTATACTATCTGCATCTAAATATATAGCCAAAAAAGGCTGTGCTTTCTCAGATATATTCTTAAGATGACAAGTTTCTACTGTATCTCAAATATTTCTATGTGTGCTTTCATATGCTCCTCAGAATAGGAGCAAAGTAAAACACTTCAGTTTTTTTATATGACCGAGACAGGAACACATGATGAAACAAATTCTAGTCTTTCATTCAGGAAAGATAAGAATGCAGTACATAAAGCTTTGTCTTTCATATCTGTATCCTCAGACATCTTACATATCAAAGGCTTCCAAGAGATCTAAAGAAACAAAAATGAGTCCTGCCTTCTTGATGATTTAAAAAAAATAATTGAAGTGTGAGATTACTCCTAATGCTGTACGTTACTGCATTAGAAATCTGGATGTATAGAGGCAAAAAAGTCTCAGAATGTCCTAGTATAGCCAAAAATATTGAAAGACAATCTTAATCTTATTGATAGTTTTATTATTAAGAGAAGATAAAAGTGAAATTATTGATATGAGGAGACTCATTGCAGCAGCAGAAGGCAAAAAAAATTCATTCATTTGTGAATAAATTTTATCTTCTTAAAGAATGACTTAGTCAATTTAACAAACTAAAAAATTCCCCTAAGGATCCAGTGTGTATGTAATTCTGCTTTGTCGTAGCTGATTTCCTAAATTACTGTCTCTTTCATTCTTTCCTTTTTCCCTCCCTCCCTCTTTACTTTCTGTTCATTTGTCAATTTTTTCATGCATTAGCATACTTTCATATCTCCGCCGGTTATGTCTACACATTTCTTTGACGTGTCAAAGGAGAAATGAGCTCAAGTTCTTTAAACAAATGCCACAGGGAAGGAAGTGATTTACTCTTTGGCTCTTGTTTATGTACCTTTTGCTTTAACTGTAGAGTAAAATTTTTTTAGACCTATTTCTTCCACTCTGATGAAGAGTAATGCTTGTATAGGGTGATATTTAGTAAATGTGGCATACCATATGACATTGATTCAAAATGATTACAAAACATGTATTGCAAATACATATTAACCTGTTAAACAGGAAATTATACAAATGTTTGCAAATAATGCTACAGATCTTATAATTTTATGCACTGGTATTATACTGTATTTTAAGCAACCACGCATTCTAGAGAGTTGCAAGACACTTTTGGTGGACTTTCTCTTATTTTGGTGCTGAAAGTGGCAAAATATTTACTTCATTTTTTTGTTTATTTTTTCTTCCACGGGGTTCAATGAATCTGTAAAATAGCAGATGCTTGTGTGATGTCAGTATTAAAAACGCTTCCTTTGAACATCCGTTTTCCAAAAACTAAACTAGTGATTTTCCAGGTGTAGTCCCTATCCAGCCACAAAATATAAACATAAATCCTAAATATAAGCTCCATTTTAATGTTTTTAAATGCATATCTATATAATTTTGTGTCAAAATGATAAATCCCAAACGACACATGCCTTCTGTAACTCTGTACTAAAAGTGTTTCTGGTTAAATCCAAGTGGGGGGTGAAGGAGGCATTTGTAGGTTTTTAAAATCAGTTCCTGGTTTCGCAATGACTGCATCTTCAAATTCAATTTTGAAACGACTGTTGCGTTTCTATGTCTCTACCCAGTACATTTCTGCAACAACAGGAAGCAAGCTGAATTCAGCAATCAGATAGCTTGTTCTCATATCAACAAAGTAGACTTCATTATGAGGCATCCCTGTTTATTTAATTTCTTTCTGTAAATACTGTCTGAATGCAGTGTCAACCTCCTCTAGCTTAGGATGTCTACAATTGCCTGTGGATTAATGCTCTTTACAAGTAACAACTATTTTATACTTACATATATAGGGGTGTATATATATGTGTGTGAATATATATATATATAAAATATACTAAAATATATTCTCATGTATATATCTATGAATATATATGAATTTCTCATCATCCCCTTTTTAAAGCAGTGAGCGATAAGAAAAATAAAATTGTATTGAGGAATCATAATATAGGGGGCTCAACATTATTGTTACTAAAATTTTACATCCTTCAAACTAACAAAAATCAGGATGCCAGGCTCTTTCTTTACCTCCAAGCTTCCTTCCCCCGACCCACCACTCACGCTCCAGCCATGCTGTGGCCAGGGCTGTCGGAGAAGACATGCCACTATCTCAGTATTTTTATGATTCAAATCATTTCCATGGTGATATATTGGGTCCCTAGGTCATTCAGGGGCACATGAAATATGGAGTTTATGTTGTTTTCTCAAATACCTTGGAGATCCAAATATACTGTAACATTAAGTCACCCTGCCCGGAAAGAAAACTAGGAACATAGTTTATGTTGATTATCATGATAAGTTTTGCACAATAACTTCTAATTATGTGACTAATTGAAATAAAAATTGTTTGTGGTGAGTGCCTCAGTTTAAAGGGAATTTTTTTCTTGAAAGTAAGTAGAGTTTAATATGGGACTTCTTCCCACACCAGTTATTCACAGCCTAGGAAAGTGGGCTTGGCGTGCAGTGTGAGAGATGCAGGGCAAAGTCACTGCTCTGATCCAGGAGGGCAGCTTTAAGGACTTGTCTGTCCTTGGACTTGTATGGTACTCCTCCACTTTTTCATCAATTTTCTTACTCGTACACTCACTAAGAATGTTTTGATGGTGCTTTTCACAACGTTTTCAATGAGGCACTTCGACATTAGTGAAGGGAAGAAGTTGTCATTTTTCCCCCGTTGAAAAAAAAGGCAAAGAATTCTCCTTAGTGTAATACAAATTTTGGAAATGCATTGGGTATTTCAAACTAGAATTTCCATTGTCAGTGATTTTAAAATTCTGGGTTATTAGACACTCCAGATTTTCAAAGTCATTCCAAGAGAACTGTTTTTAAAACCTCTTACATCTAGGATTTAAAATTATTTACTGTCATTATTTAAAAATGAGAAATTAACGTCTGTTATCTGTCACAACTAGCGTCAGACAAATGTAAGAGAATATTTTTACTGTTGTGTCAACATATCTTTAGCCAAAATTTCAGCAGAAACCCATCATGAGATCTAGAACCCTAAAAATAATTCTGCTAAATTGCAAATATTTGAGTCTAGAATGAAGAAAGGACCACAGAAATCATTTACCTCTTTGATCTAGAAGTTACAACTGATATTTTTCTCTGTTACCTGTAAGGTAGCAGCAGATTTCTTTAACTAATGGATGCCCTTACCTGTTTTAAAATGTGTAATTTGAAGTAATTGGATTGCTCAAATTCAGTAGCTAAACTCCTTTTACTTGAGTTTGGCTGAAACAGTGTGTGTTCGAACACATTAACCTTCCTTTTTAATCTAGCTGTATTTTGAAGCTACTGTAGTTGTACTTTTCCCCATTAAATGTATTACCACACTTCCCTCTCAAAACAACAGCCAAAGATTCTTTCAGCAGGCTCCTAAGCTACTGGAACAGGCAGATGCAAGTTCCCTTTTCTGTGCCTTGGAGACTGTCATTCCACTGCCACTTGTTTCTGTAAAGGAGCTCAAAGACCTTTTACAACAATATTGGATGGAGAACAGCAGTTATTCCCAATAGCTTGGAGGTAATTTCTGGCCTGAGAAAAAGAGACCTGTATAATGTGAAAATTCTAAAGTGAAACTGGTGACTATATATTAATATTACCATACTAATGGAGTATGCTAATATTATCCATAGATATTAATGTGATAGGGTGTTACACAGAGTTAGCCCCCAAGAGATGTAGGAGGAAATTTTAATGATTCCTGGGAAATCAAGTATTTCAGGCAAAGTAAGCTCATTCAAGACAGAATTATTGAATTTCTCTTTATGATTGCATTTTGTGAGGCTCACCTGTAACTGGTTTGTAAATTAATCATAGATATGGCAACACTAACCTCTTATTTTAAGGGGTCGACAAAAGTGTGCATTTGTTTACTGACATGAAAGATTTTTCCATTAGAATGCTTGGTAAAAAAAAAAAGTCAATTAACCCATGATTTCCATTTCAATGTAGCAGTACAGGTATATGTATGGGGGTTTTTTGTTGTAGTTTGTGCTTCCTTAACAATATTCTGTAAGGGTAATCTTTCACCTTAAAACATGTTGCACGAAAGATTTCACTTGACAGTTACTACAGTGATCCCTCCAAATGTGCAATATCTCTTATTAGAACATCAGGAAATTTCTGCCTTTGCTACACTAAAATAAGCCATACCTTTGCTCACTCCACAGTTAGTGTGTGTGCACATCTGTTCTGTTTAGGATCCAAATTTTATTAGGAGCAGTAGCTCTTCTATTCATGCATCAGGTATCAATCATGTATAACCTGTGAGAATCAGAAAATATCCCTCATGCATGAATCAGTCTGGTGTACGAAACACAAAGGCGGGTTTAGATATTTGTAGCTATGTTTTCTGTTTGAGTGTCTGGTTGATGTTTAAACACTAGGTTAGAATTACTTTGCCTTTCATTTAGTCCTGAGTCTAGCTAGCAATATGTTGTCTTTCCTATCTTTCCTGGCATTTTAATATTTTACAATATCAAAGAAAGTCTAGATCAAAACACCAATAATAACAACACCAACTAAAAAAAAACCAAAACAAATAAACAAACACCCAACCTCCATTTTATACTGTTTTATAACATTTTTCTCCTCGAGCTTAACTTAGATATTCATCCAGAATAAGAAAATGTTTTACCTTTATAAGAGATTATTTACCTATCAAAGAAGATATTTAAAACACACAAGGGAATTTATTTTATTTTGCCCTAGTGAAAGAGAAAATAAGTGACTTTTTAGGAGTAGTTTATTGATTTAAACAATTGAGTAGCCATAATTGTCTAGAAAGTATTACATCATAAAATGTATTATGTCTCCTCAGAAAGGAAATTGCACTGGAGTTTCTGAACTGGTAAAGAGAGTTCATTAGAAGTAATAGACACTTTCCCCCAAAACTCTGGCTCTCCTGTTTAATTTTGCTGCTTTTTTACGTATTTTTGCTGCTTCAGAGATACAAATCACTAGGACTTCATAGCAGATAGAATCTAGATTTTTATAGTTTCTAATCAAAAATTTCTATCTTCTGCAGTGTTGTATGGCTATGCGTAATAAATGCTGAATTCAATATATAAAACATCAAAATGATGCTTAACAGCAGTAGCTTGAATTCATTATTGTTAAGTAAGCATTTGAAAATATTATAAATATACATGCATATGCATAAAACCTTCCTAAATGGTTTTATGTAAGAACACTTAATATTGTTGCTCATTGGGATATGGTGCTACTAGCAATGAAGGTGTCTTGAAAGATATGTTGGTGCAGAAATTGTATTTTATGCCTCTAGAAATGGTAGCAGAGTGTTTCATTTAAGAACAGGCTTTTCCTGAGCTAGGCATGCAGGAAAGCTATCAATTCTTAGAAAGTGGATCATGCCGGTATAACCCTTTCCTGACTTCTACTGTCCTATTTTTGGATTTTAGAGATGAAAAAAATTAAAAGCAGGATGATGGTTGAATGATATTTTACTCAGTTGAAAAAGGCTTTCTTTTTGGAGGTATCGAGAGAGATGGGGATTTTTACTATCCTAAAGTATCGGTAAATAGTTGTAAATANTTAAAATTGCCTTCTTTTTTTTTTTTTTTTTTAATCTGGAAAATGTTTTTACAAATTAAAATAATAGATTTATCCATAGCTGAAGCTATTCATAATGTTACTGACCTGGAAATAAAAGTGAACTGTTTAGGGAAAG
This sequence comes from Melanocharis versteri, assembly GCA_013397845.1. Classification (NCBI taxonomy): domain Eukaryota; kingdom Metazoa; phylum Chordata; class Aves; order Passeriformes; family Melanocharitidae; genus Melanocharis; species Melanocharis versteri. The sequence continues at coordinate 51,496 of VZTG01009683.1, read as the reverse complement.
CAAAGCAGTCTAATAACAGGCTGAAGAGATTATTCTGAACATTTTATCTATGAGTTAAACTCCACTAGAGGCATAATGAATTCCCCTGTGTATTACAACAAAGGTTTTGGCTAATCAGACAGAATAAACTGATAATAAACTTGTGCCTTGAATAGTCTGCCTCATATCCTGCATAATTTAGTGTGAGTTATAAAAGAAGCTGGTGAAAGGAAAAAATCAGGATCAACAATTAATCATTAGTAAATGCAGATAAGGAAGTAGCAGACAGTGTCTGTCTCTATTGGGACTGCAGTGTATTGCTTTCCTTGGTTATTTCACTGTCGCTGGCCTAAACTTTATCAATATTTACTCATCCACTAGAGAAATGCACTTGTTACTTGTAGGTCACAATGACCTTTAAGAGCTTGATATTTGCAATATTCACTGCAAATCTTAATTAAATGAATGATCGGGAGGGTATTTAGGAGGAAAGATTTGAGAAAGAGAGGTGCAGTTTAATTGTTAATCCTATATTTGTAGCTAATGTTAGGTTCCCTTGGCTGTGAGACTATAATTGCATGAAAAACTGCGCGCATGATGTAATTCACATTATTGAGAATCCTAAATCTAAACTTCTGTGTCTCTAAGAGACTTATTCAGGTTTGGGTGCAAAAGTAGATTTCAAAAGTAAATGACAACAACAAACAGTTTTCACTTTGTTAATTTATATGTAATATAGGACACTTGCAAATTTCAGCATCAAAATCTGCCTTTATCCCTGGCTTCCAGCTCTGGCTTGGATTCGACATTTTTCTGCCTTTCCTATACCTGGTTTTAAGAAAACAAACAATCAAACAAAACATTTTGTTTCAATCATTTGGTATTTTTTTCGAATGGAATATTTCACATGAAAATGTGATTCTATTTTTTAAACATTCACACCTAGGTGAAAACCCAGATTTTCTATTCTAAATCTATTTTAATGGAAGACTTTTATCTGGTGAAAGCTTGCAGGTGGAAAACATCCAAATGTCAAAACCCATACTAAAAAGCAGTCTCTTCATTTATAACCCTTAATATTTAACTTGAAATCTTCTCATATCACTCAGTACCAGATAAAGAACCTTCTGTAGCTGGAAACCATCTCCCTATGCAGCTGCTTAACAGAAAGCTATCAGGCCACCCTCTGTTGAAAATATAAATAGCAGAAAGAACAGCCTAAACACAAATCAATAGTATTGCATGGACCTCTGTCACAAGCTCTGTGGTGATCTCGAACCACTTCTGACGTACCACCAGATAATACTTTACACAATACCTTCACAACCCAGCACAGTTTTTAAAATCAGATCAGGCCATGCTGATTACTATAAGTTTGAGAAACCAAAGAAATAATGGCATGGAATTTGAGAGGGTTTTGATATTTTTTCGCTGAAACAAACCAATGATTGTGAGGAACAGAAGGTTCTATGGGTTACATCCAGAATATTTCAGGCTTTTCTAAGGGAGTAAAGGAGATAATGGTAAATGCAAAAAACTCAGGGGAAAAAAATTATAACTCTGTCACCCATATTTCAGAAGGCTGCCATAATCTGTTATGCTCCATTCATTTCTTCTTAATATTGACTGAAGTGAGAATTTATAGAAAACAGAAGGGCGTTTCACCAGGTAAAAATATCTTGCCAAAATTTCTTAACAGACTGTTCAGGGGGATATGATTTGAGTTGGGGAGGGTTGAAATTGGAAGAACATTCAATTGCTTGATTTTTTGGTAGTTCTGTGTCACTGATCTTACACAGATTTTCCCATATAATTCTGTGAATGCTTCTGGAATGACAGAATTAATGTGTATTTAGAGAATAAAAAAATTTCACATGAAACATAAAAAAGTGGGGCCTTTTTACATTATGAGGGTTTGGGATTTTTGGGTTTTTCTTTTAAACATAGGAAGGGAATATGTGAAAACAAGCCCTTAGGTCACATTTTTGAAGATATACATTTGGAGTGTGTGTCTCCTACTTGTGTTTCTTGTCAGAATGATCACTGCAGGTACTTGAATTTCTACCATTTCTGCCAAAGGTCGCTTTTCCCCCCTTCCTAATACAAAATTAAGCGAAATAAAATTTTCCGTAGTTTTAGTTTCTTATGTTAGTGAAATTATAAATGTTATACATTGGTGAAATAAGTGTGCAACAGTGATTGCCTTGTATTGTGCCTGTTCTAATCTGTTGCTAAATACTGAAGTTTTCATGCTTGGGGTATTAGTGTAAGAGTTCACAATGTTCTTAAGACTCTCAAAAAAGGTGATATTATCCCTGTTATTTTTCCATAGAGCTTGACAAAGGTTTCTGTCAAAATGGAGTTCTTAGGGTGGCTGTTTTTGGAGTGGTGAGGTTTAGAGGTTTTTTAGTTCTTAAAAATATACTGAAAAATTCAATTGAAACTACTAAGATTAGCAGAAATTAATAAAGCCTTAGTGAAGGTGATCCTTAGTTGACTGGCAATCCCAGATGTCAGGTGAAAGGCATTGAAGTCTGTGGCTATCTTTGAAAAGTTTTCAGGGAAAAATTAAGTGAAAATTGAACTTCCCCCCACAGAACTTTTTCATAGTATGGCAAAAATCCTGATATTTACCTTCATATTAAAAACAAACAAACCCCAAAAAAACACCAACAAAACTGAACAAATCCAAAATACTACATGGTAAGACTATATGTGTTTTCTAAATCCCCTTTGTTAACAACCTTGACTAATAGCTTCTTCTTCATTTATTGCTTTTTGGAGTTGTTGGAAATGCATTGTTATTCCTAAAGGAGCTATTTTAGTTATGAAATAGGAAAAACATACAAACCAGATCTGTTGTTCTAGGTGAGTTTTGTTACAATGAGATATATGCACAGTATGGCTTATTTACTATTGCCACGGTGAAGGGAATATTCCAAGTTCTAATGTTGCATATATTGACCCAAAGCTACTGAGTTCAGAAGTTTCCCCTGCATCCTGAACAAAAATCCTATTTATTGTGCTTTGCTTAAAAAAAGGGAGAAGCATAGTTGGAGATTCCATTTTCAGAAACATTCCTGTTAATTCCCACTCATGAGAATTTTCTCTAATAGATCATTCATTAGTCTGCCCTGTATCATTAGCAGAGAAGAGAGTCAGCCTAAGAGATAAAGAAAAACTCCTATAAGTGAATGTGCAGTATTTACAATTAATGAGTATTTAAAATTATTTTGTTTTTGAGTTAAGAATTAGCAGTAAATATTTTATGTTATCATCATGTGTTTGTTTATTAATTTAGAGGAACGAAAATGCATTGGATTGTTTTCATCCAAAACATACTAGATTTTCTGGCTGAAAATAAAAAAAATCAGATGTAGGCATATTTAAGAATGCAGAGAGAGTTTTGTGAGCCACGGACAAAACCAAGGCACCAAAAAATCTTTTCCTTGTTTGGGACTTATGCTTTTAACCTCCATCAGTACAACAGTGTAAAAGTCAACTACTTCTTCCCAGTGTATTGTTCTTTAGGTTTAGTCCACTAAAGCTTTATAATGAGATCTCAGTTTAGAAACTGATATGGAAAATTGGTACAAAAATTATCTTGCAGTGTTAGTCCCACAGTTTGTGCAATGCCAATGTAATAACTGTCACATTTTTAATCAAGAGTAAAAAATTATCTGAGTTTTAAAGTTTAAAATTTTGCCCCAACATGATGGAAAACACGTTAACGTTTAGTATGTATTTCTCAGATTATTCATTAAATGAAATAAAATGAACATATGAAGTCAACTATATAATTCCACTGCAGAAACCTTTGTTTGTAAAAAAGTCTCACTTCTTTTCTATTCCAGATTTGATTCTATTGATGAGTTTTATAACTATGCCAGAATGCTACAGTGAGTTGTTTCCTTGAATTCAGTCCCATACCATCTGTTATATTCTAGTATTACTGCATATCACACAGTAAAATACACTTGGAAACTAGTGAAAATTGGTATCATTGCACAAGAGATTTGTTAAATGTATTTTTCTATCCTGTTTATGAGTTATTCTGAGTGATGTTCACTAAAGAGAAATATCTGACATTGAAATGTCTGCTAACACTGCTGTTTTAATTATTCACACTGTTTTAGATGTTGATGTTTTCAGGGATGAAATTGTGTCTGTGGAATTAATATAATTTATAATCTTACCTTAGTATTTATGGTTTTTGAAGTTTTTTCCACTGGACTGTGATTTGACATTTTATTAATTTTTACTTCCAGGATTGAGAGGAAATAGAATACATTGCATGTTCATGATTTATATTTAAAATAGATTGATTTATACATGTACTGCACATGTATTGCATCACACAGATTTACACATGTGCGATACATTTATAAATAGAGTTTATAGTTTAGAATTTTTCACACATGTTTATGATTTTATGAGGAGCTTTTTTATTAATTTGATTCAAAGCTTTTTCTGAGATTGTAGCATCTTTTGTCTACATCTTGGAATTGAATTATACATACAGTTTTTTTTTTTCCTTTTCATTTGTGAAAACTCATATAAAGAATTTTAATGCATGGAGCATATAAAAAGCTTCACTAAATTGTATTATGCTCACTTCCAAGTACTGCAAAAGTCATTGATGTAATATTAGAAATTACATTTATACTTTTCCTGATTAAAATATTCAACATGGATAGGATAAGTTAGGAAAAAGAGCAGTTTAGAGGACTCCTAACTTTGTTTTGTCGTGGTTTTTTTTTTGTTTGGCACTTGCTTCCCCTCTTAAGCCCAATAGCAAAAAGATCTATTCAGTGATTATAACAAGACTAATATTTATAGTTAGATATTTTTTTGACCCAATTTATTTTCATTTGGGTTCTTTAATATTTTTGATGCATGCTGTATTATATAATTAATATGCTTTTTCACTATGTAAAAGAGGTAAAATAAATATGTTTTAGTTTGTGAATATTTTAACAGCCTAGAAAATTGTGGTGTACAAACTGCAGAAAATACCTCCCAGTATTGCATTCCTTAGTCAAGTTAAGATGTAACAGAAGGGTTAGTCTTCTAAAGATTTACTGCTACTAGTTTATCTTTTCTACTTAATAAAATATTAACAAAACCCCCATGGTTATCATTCTCTCGCACACATAATATATGTCTTCAATAGACTACTGAACTGGTTCTTAAAAAAGAATCCTGAAGTAGCTTTTTCCATCTTTGGAGGGGTCAGAGCTGGGGCAAGTGAGAGAGAATGGATGAATTAAATAAACATCTTGCATTATTTGCAATACTATATAGCATGAATTTCTGCTCAATGACTAGAACCTAACCTACCAAAGGCATTATAGTAACTAGGAGCTCTGTGTGCAAAATGCATTCCACATGGTACAGTGAACAAAATGTTACCTGCTTCAGAAATATGTTTTGTCTTAAAAATGGGGCATGGTAAATAGGTAGGCTTGTTTAGTGAAAAAATGCAAAAGCTATGATTGTCTTTTTCCTGAGAGTGTCTGTAGATTCCATGCCTGAAAAGATGTTACACATGAGTTGAATTCACAGCACTGTGATGGTTTCTTTTAAGTCAGGTGTTTTGCAGAAGTAGAGAAAGAAAGGCTGTTAATACTCAAATTCAGAAAAGGCTATAATTTTATAATTTTAGTATGTTGATTGAATCATTAGTGATTTAAAATTCTAATGCTTTCTTCTTGTACAGAGTCTTAACCTTACTGTTAGAGATACGAGCAAAAACTCAATTTCAGAAGAGAATAAAAATAGCTGTTTCACTTTGGAAGCACCTTACAAAAATTTCCTTACACTGCTATAAATACGAACAGTCCTACTAAAAATAATAGCTATTCTAGATTTGAACCAATGAAATTATGCTCAGACCCTGGACCAGTACCCCACATTATTTTATTTACATAGGTTCATGCATGAATTTTGGTAGTAAAAGGCTTGAAATGGGAAAGAAGGCATCTGAAAACATATTAAGGAATGTGTATACACTGCATAAGGGGAGCAGAAGTAGCACACTATGTGAACTGCTGCTAAAATTATCTTTCATCTTCCGTGGTCTGCTTTTCTTAATGGAAACATTGGATGGTTGTGGTAGCACAAGGAAAGGTTCAATAAATATTTTGCTATGTAAATACATTCAGGATTATTTTTTTTTCTCTTTTTGAAAAGAACATAAATTGTAAGTGCCCGATGCAATGTAACAATTTGCTTTTAGACAGTGAGCACACACATACACACAGAGAAATAGCACACAGTCATTTTCAAACAGAGAGGTATTCTGCCAGAGAATGGCAATTTTCAACTCATTACATTTTACAGAACTATTGCTTTTGTGTGCATATAAAAATTTCAGCATGATTAATAACTTATAAATATATTAATCACCATGTGCACACCTTGAAAGAACATGATATTAGAATGATGAAACCAAGGTCCTGCTTCAAGCAAGTCATTAAACGTGTTTTATCTTACTTAAGTTCAAACCTAAAATTAAGCCTGTATTTGCGTGCTTGTCAAGGTAAAGCTTAAATTAATATGACAAATCCTCTTAGAGAGAGCAGAAGTGCGTTTGACTGCCACATACCAAAAATAGAAGCTATTAGAGTCAAAGCACAAAGCTGGGAGAGAGAGGAAAGCAAAACTGGATCCCTGAAAAGAGAAACCTGTCAGACTAAATAAGGTAGAGAGAAAGAGGTATGGATTATGGGAAAAAAAACAAACAACTGTCCTCAGAGAGACAGGGTACAGTCCACAGGGAAGAATATTACAAAGAGTTTAGAGATCATGGAATCGACTCTAAATTGAGCTTTGGAAGGCAGAAAAATGTGGCTGGTGTGCTGACATCCTGATTATTTTCCTCCAGACCTTCCTGAAATATTCAGTTGAAGTAGTGCTTATTTTTCTTTTCCCCGTTTTTTCCTATGTCGACCTTCCTCTCATTCTCTATGTGTCCTGCCCTTTCCATGTTTATTCCTTGAATTGTTTATATAATCTTTTCAGCCATTTTTTTGCCCATGAATGCTTTCTGGACTGCTGAACATCTATGATGTTTTCAAATGAGAGAAGGTTTCCTGCCCATGTTAGGAGAATTGGAACTAGATGATCTTTAAGGTCTCTTCCAACCATAACCATTCTGTGATTCTATGATTCTCTAAGGTTGTATGCAAAGATTATGCAAGATATTGTGACAAGTCATTGGTATTGAGCAGTAAATTTCCGAGGAAAGAAGGGAAAGCCATATTATTCCTAAATGAAACTGTTTTCTTAGCCAAAATTACTGAAGGGATTTTGGAAAGCTGAAGGGCAACACATAACTTCCCAGAACAACAAAAAAACCTCATTTAAACCCCCAAACACACAAACAAAACATTAGCCATATCTAAGCAAAAATGTACAGTCTAACTACAAAGAAAATTATTAGTCGGGGAAAAGTATCAGTTAGAGCATGAGATGTTCTTACTTTGGGTATGGCAGAGGATTGCCCCACCAGAACTTTCTAACCATTATTAAAACCTTTGTATCTCATTTTATTCCACTTCTAATTTCAGTCAACACAATTGGCTTACCCCAACATTTATGTGGCGGTATCAGCACCAGAAAAGCCAGGTGTTAGTGGCGTGAATTTTCTTGTTAGGTTATATTTACTTGGAATAGTATCTAATTTCAGAGGCCTAAGGTGAACTTTGAAAATAGATGCACTTCCTTCTATATCTGGGAATTCATTTTAAATCTGTCTGTCAAAGTGTTCTGGCCTCATTAGAGGATGTTCAACTATATCTAGCCTGTTAGTATGTGCCAAAATTGCTGCATTTGTGGTTGCATAAAATACATCTATTTACTAGGAACTGATTGAAGGCTCTTTTTGTCCTCCAAATTTGCCCCTTTTTCTCTTCCTTCATACTGCATCTATTTCATCAATGAAGAGAATGCAGAAGGCATTTTCCGAGCAAGAACAAATAAGTCTCTAACTTGAGCTGGACCCACATCAACAAATATCTGTAAGAACTCTGAGGCATTGATTGTGGTAAAATGGTACATTAGCTTCTCCAGCTGTAGCTTTAGCCAGAAGCGTTTCCCCAATACCTGCAGGACCTGTCAGAATTGCCTCCTTTGGAATTTTTACTCCCAGATTCTCATATTGTTTGGGATTTTTAGAAAGTTAGCAAACTCCATTATCTCTATTTTTTTGCTCCTCACATCCAGCTATATCTTTGGATTTAACATCTATTTCATTCTTAAGTACTTTGGCTATGGTTTCACCCACCCTAAAATGTGCTGCCATTCCCTGTTCGAGCCTGAAACACCAAGGTTGTGTGTTCAATCCCTCTATGGGTCATTCACTTAAGAGTTGGACTTGATGATCCTTCTGGGTCCCTTCCAACTCAGAATATTCTGTGATTCTGTGAGTTAAGCCTGCAGGACCTTGATGTGTACAGTAAAGAACCACTAATCAGAACCGCAGGCAGCAAACTCTGGAGAAATCAGTCATCCCTCTCTGATGGGAGGACTACAGGCAATCTGTTCTCCAGTTCTATTCCCAGACCTTGCCGCTTCTTTTGTTTCTCCAGGTGGTTCTCTGTGGTTCCATTAGCTTTCTTCCCATTGGGAAATTATTTTTCAAATTCATATGAGGAATGGATGAAGGAGCTCGGGTTATTTAGCCTGGAGAAACGAAGGCTCAGGGGAGACCTTATCACTCTCTGCAACTACCTGAAAGGAAGTTTTAGCCAGGTGGGGGTCAGCCTGTTCTCCCAGCTAGTAAGTGACAGGACAAGAGGAAATTGCCTCAAGTTGTGCAAGGGGCTGTTTAGATTAGATATTTAGTAAAGTTTCTTCACGGAGAGGGTTGTAAAGTGTTGGAATAGGTTGCCCAGGGAAATGGTGGAGTCATCATCCCTGGAAGTTTTCAAAAGACCACGTGAATATGGCACTTGAGGGTGTGGTTTAATGGTGAGTGTGGTGGTGGTGCATGATTGATGGCTGGACTTGATGATCTTAAAGGTCAACCTTAAAAATTCTGTGATTCTATGGCAGTGTAACCAAAACATGAGTAGCGTGTTCAAGCAGGATGTACATTGTGCTTGTCCAGTCGCCCTTAGCGAGGGATTCTGCAGCTCTGCCCAAGATCACAGGGAGTGGCATGCAGCAACTGTGGCAGGGTGCACAACCGTCAGGTGCAAAAGATTAGAAGGTCCCAACACCCTGCCTGTATTGGCATTTTTTCACGGAATTGTGAGAATTTATTCAATAGCTTCATACTTTAAACTTCTTTTTTTGAACAAGCATGAGCAAAATATTGGGGTTTAGGTTTGTTTTTTTTCTTTTTTAATTGAAAAAAAAGTTCAGTAAATGCATTAAAGGGTTTTCAATGAACACGTGTACCTGCACAGTGGTCCTCAGCAGGGATTTTGCTGGTCATTCCCAAGCTCAGAGAGCTGAATGTGCATGAAGGCATGAGAAAGAAATTTATAAGGCCTTTTCCAAAGTAATCATAATTTCTGATTTCGAACATGTAGAAGCTAAATATTATCTTGCTAGAACGGTCATGATAATGAATAACCAAGGGAGATTGTGTTTTATGTGTTAAGTTTGTGTTAAACCTTTCATATCATATGCATGTGTGTTCTTTAACATATACACCCATTCACATATCTAGTACTTTTTCTTTTGCTGTTGGTGAAATCCCTCCAGTTTAAAGAGTAAAGCTAAAGGCACTGAAGTGGAGGCACAGTCTCTCAGTACAGCTGAGGAAACAGCAGCTCCTTGTGCTAAAACAAAGGAGAAAAAGTGAGGAGGTAAATCCTCATGAGGTATGGCAATTCTTGTTTGCAGAAACACCAAATTTTCTGAACCTCTTGTTGTGCAGACGCAATGATCACCAATAAAAGGCATACACAGGTTGCCTAATAGTTTCGAAAGGGAAAAAGATTTATTTGCTCATAGGCTGGGATGCCCTTTTAATTCCCAAGTGTGGCTGTTAATAGGCTTCCTTATTAAAGAACCTCATTAAATTCAAAATCCCACTGAAAATTAACTGTGCCATGATAATCCTGAGAAGAGAAGCTCATACAAAACCAGAAAATGTATTTTGGATATCCTGTGAGATTAGCTGTTGAACATGTTGTCTTGGACCTCCAATGACCATAATAATAGGTTCATTTTAATTCTATTTTCATCATTCTACTAATGCAGTAACATGAAAAAAAGCATCCTGATATGCCTGCCTTTTGCAGTACTGTTTTTCCAAGACTCGCTACTGATTAACTGGACTGTTTTGCTATAGATTTTTCATGTCTACTGTGTTTCAGTGTACATCATCATTTCTTGTAATTTCATTTTTAGAAGGTGGATGATATAGCAGAATATTTCATGATTATCAAAATGTGTGAAAACAAGGTCAAGATTCAGAATAAGTAAAACATGAGCAAAGCAAGAAAAAAAAAATCAGCAATATTTGACTCCATTAAAGGCTGAACACTGAACCAGCAATTTAATCATAGGTACATCTTTATTGCTCTTTTTGCCTTTGAATTTTTTCTTTATTGTCTCCCTTCCCTGATTACTTGATGACCTCAAAGGAATGTCTTGAGTTCCACCAAGGTACATGGCTTCCCTCTGTGATCCAGACTCAGATTGATTGTTCATGATACTCAGTTTTCTAGGGTATGACAACTCCTTTCAGTCATGGAAATTTATTTCCTTCAGAAAAGTGTGGAATTTCAAAGTAGTAATTGTTGTCTCACGCTTGTGTGTTTCCACAGAGAAGTAGTGTCTGGTCGTGAGTCAGAGAGCAGTGCTTGGGATGTATAGGTTTGCATAGAAGCTTCATGTTTAGCATTTTTCTCTCCACATACTTGCAAATCCAGTCATACTGTGGCCTGTTCCGCGCATCATAAAATCGATCTTAATATGCTTGTGTTGCAGCTACTGTTAACTCCATACCCAGTGCACACTGTTGTGATAGGAGGTGAATTATGGCTGGAAGAGGCACAGCAGTTATATTTGTGGATGTGGAAGACCACTAGTTAGACAGGACAGTGTCCCACCTGCAGCTGCAGACTTACTGCCAAGCAGAGCAAAAAAGGAATCAGCTTTTGAGTGGAAGTTACAGTACTTTTAAATAAACATGGCATATCTTTTGCCCCCGTGGGAAGCCATGTATTTCAGGACTCAGGCAAAAATATATGTTAATCTGTTCTTCTAGGACCAGGCTTTGTATCAGAACATGCTGACAGACAAACTTCCAGTGCCTGAAGGAAAGAAGGGCAGGAATACCACGTCCCTTTGACTGTTAAAGAAGAGCATGATTTGGTGCCAGGATCCTACAATACCACTTTATATATAATCTGTTATTCTTTACACTGGTCAAGATAAAGATGGTATGGTTTGCGTCGATTTGTGGGTACAAATAATTAGCCAGAGCCTTTCTAATTATATAAAATTTTCTACAGACTTACTATTTAGTACAATGAGATCACTTATGTATTTATGATTAAATATTTGACTAAGAAACATGCTGGATTGAGATGTGGACCTCTCTTGAGGGCAAGCAGTGGTTCCTTGCTCGCCACAAAAAGAACTCTATTTCCCTACCACTAAAATAATTATTAAAGAAGTCTCGCTGTGACTGCTATTATGTATTCTAATCATTGTGAATGCATTAGAAATTGACAACAGTAAGTCCTGCACTAGAAATTGTCCCCATACTGAGTAACCCTGCTGCTAACTAAAATAGTTTAATCTTCTGCCAAAGAAATTTTTTTGTCTAACAATCTTATTGTTGCTTAGTGCATAAGTGGGATGCAGAGGTCACTTACACTTTTATGGTTGATAATGTGCCCCTCTCTGGGACATAATTGACATCACTGCAGTTCCAAGCCAAGGAATAAAAGGCTTTTATCTGTTCCAAGTGATTATTTCATAAGCTTTTTTTCAATCAGATCTTTAAAAATTATACAAATAATAAAGGAAACCAGGAAGCTTGTGACAACAAATTTAATTTCTAGTCAAAAGAAATATTCTGTATAGATAAATAAAGGGATAATAGGGCTCATTTTTTAGTTCACTCAGAGAATCAAAGGCTCATTTATTCAGAAAAGAGTCCTTTTCTAAACTCATTTGAACTTGTCAGAAGACTCACAAAACTATTACTGCTGTGCATGCAGTCCATGCACATTTAGCCTGTTAACACAGATGGGAGAATGACTATAAACGAGAATGATATGCAGTACCTCAGCACAAGTGAGACACGGACATACAGGACAGAATCCAGCAAAGGGCTGATGATTACGGGGTCTGAAGCACCTCTCCTATGGGCAAAGACTGAGGGAGCTGGTAGTGTTCAGCCTGGAAGAGAGAAGGCTCAGGGTAGCATCTCATCAGTATACATAAACACCTGAATGGAAGATGCAAAGAGGATGGAGCAAGGGTCTTCTGTTAGGCTCACTTTCAGGACACAAGGAAAAATGGGCATGAAGAGAAACACAGGAGGCTCCATCTGAACTTCAGGAAACACTGTTGTTTTGTTTTTTTTTAATTGTGAGCACTGGCACTGGTTGCCCAAGGAGGTTATGTAGTCTTTCTCCTTGGAGATATATCAAAATTTGTTTTGGTCAATTTTATGTGGATCTGCTTGAGAAGGGAAGTTAGACCAGCTTGTCTCCAAAGGCCCCTTCCAACCTCACCCCTTCTGTGATAAAGCCAAACATTAAATGAAGCTCAGGGATGAGATCAGCCGACAGAGCTATTTAAGAAACCAGCCGTTGCTCTAAAAGCATTCTTAGAGGTTAGAGAGACGTCACAGAGGTAATGATGCCTGAGTTTTTTTCAGGGGACTCTGGTCACTGCTGTCTTTCACGGCCTTTACCATTAAGTATCAATGACAGCTCAAAGTAAATTCCATTGTCATTTTATGCCAGTGGAGTTGAAAGCAGTATTTGGCCCACACAGATTTAAAATAAATCTTAAGCTCCATTACTATAAGTTACTAGGCACCCAAATACAGAATATTCAACTGTAAGCCCTCAGATGTTTTTGCAGTTTAAAACACTTAGGTTAGTTGACTACCAAACAAGCTACATCTCCTGAATGGGAATAAATAGTTACTCAGATTTCTCATGCTGATTTCAACAACACTACACTAATACAAGTGAAGGAAGAATTTGGCCCACAGAGAGAGCTGTAACACAGATGAATGCATTTAATAGATTTTTCAATGGCTTATACTGGTGTGACAGCTTGTCTTTATTTAATTTTAACTCTCTAAATTTAAAGAGCAATTTAAACCAGAATGATAGAAGCTAGAGGGGAAAGACACCTATTAGATCATTGAGTTAATCTCCTGCCACTGCACAAATGTTCTTTATTGTTCATTTTCAAGTATTTTGTCCAGAATTGTTCTTAAAGTCAAATACAACAGGGATTCCACTCCTTGGAGAGGATTAGGATTTTCTGGCCCTCAGGACATTTCTCAGACAGTCTTTCTTTTCCTTTTCATACTTTAATTGATGTAGGTCTGGTGTTTTGTGAAAACAGTAGGAAGTTTAATTAGGAACTTTTATTGCCTGCTTTTTGCTGACAGCCTACAAGGAAATGGGAATTACAGCTTTAGGAGCAATGCAGCTTTTTCTGATCCAGCAGAGCTGCAGTGAAAGTTCAGCCCCACCCTCCCAGACACTCAGCATAACCTGCTCTTTCTCATGCCCAATACAAAGTCTTATCTTCTGGCTTTTTTTTGGCTCTGCTGCTACCTCCAAAAGCTCTTTTAGCTTATCTCTTCCTTTCACAGACAGAAATGTTCATTTTCTTTCTTGCTGTTTAGTAAGGATGTCAAACCTAATAGTGAAGACGTCTCTCCTATCTATTCCATAGACATCCCTGAGCTTTTCATTTCTTTACTCCTTCTCACACAAATAATTTTGTTCATGTACTGTCAGTTTTCTTTCCCCAAAGTCTTAGATATTTTCTGACAGATGGTTGTTGCATTCTTTCTTTTTCATGCTGTTTCTCTGAGGTTACCTGTTAATTATCTGGCCATTATCTTTCAGGATTTTCTTTTTCTCTCTGTTATTCCCCTAGCCCCTTAATTCCCTTTGTTTCCTGTTTCAAACTACTCACCTACATCTCCTCCTGTAGCTTGCCAAATTAGTTTCTTTCTTCTAGATTTAGTTTGTAAATAATGACTGTTGTAGATGCTGAGGAACCAGCATATTGTGTGGTGGAGATGTTAAAGCTTTTTATTTCATAGGATATTCTTAAAGAGGGGTTACATCTGAGCTGGCAATGGATTAAATCATCTGGCAAACAGGGGAGAATTGGGTTCTAGACCCAACACAAAAGATTATGAAATATAACAATATTCATTGAAATAATTGAACTTTATGCATATTTAGTAGAGAAACAGTGCCCTACTGCTAAATTAGGACTTGTGTTGGTACTGAAGTTTGCTAGACTGGCCAATAACATTGGAACAGCTTGAAGAGGAGGAGCTGCCAGGCTCCAGGGCCTTCACTACCACAGGAACTGAAGAGTATTTGGGCAGAGTAATGGATGCTACCTGGATCTTAAATGTTTAAGATGATAACTGTTGGACCACTGTATTCAGAGGCATCCATTGTAATGGGTGGCCTTCCCCATAAGAGCTTGGTGTTCTGCATTGGCTAAGTTTGGTGGCTGGCTGCCAATTCCTTCTTGTTTTTAAAATTGCTAATAATCGGAGTCTAGAAACCTGGCATTGGGTTTGGGGGACTGTGTAATGCACTGGAGAGCAAGTCAGCTAAAAATTAACGCTGCTGTGTCACATTTCTTACTGTGATGTATAAATTTGTTTCTGGGTCTATACTTAGTAACCACAAAGACCACAAAGATGCAAGAAAAATCTGAGCAGAGCTGGTGGGATAAGTACTCTAGAGAAGAGGGAAGAGGAATTAAGAAAGTTGATAGGTGAAATAAGAACCCAAGAACTGTGGTACACAAAATGTAGAATATATTGATGGATGGATATGTCCAAAACTTGATTGACTGTTTTGAAGAAGGCCTTTGTTGGTGAATCTGAGAAAGTGACTTTATTCTGAAAACTTAAAAATATATTGTATATCTTAGTCAGATGGAGTATTGATCTCTGGTGTTGATGCAGAGTGGTTTGTCCCAATTTGTCCTAAATTACTTTGTTTCATATTTACCCCTCACTCAAGTTCATGTGTAAAAAAAGGTACTTTTTTTACATCAACTCTTTTTTTCTGTGGTTTCCAAAACTGTAACAGGATGATTATTATTTTAAAGAAAAGGACTATAAAGTTGAAAAGCAATTATTAATTTATGTTTAACACATCAAGAAAAGCATCCTTTCCTTTCTGAAATTAAATAGTAGAATGCTCCATTTTCTGTCATGAGTCAAAACCACTACACTTCTTTGCATTTAGTATACTGCAGACTGTCATGGTGCGGCTTTTTGAGTAAGGCATTGGCTTCATTACTGAAATACTATAAGTTAAATTAGACAAAATACAAATAGACTGATAACTATGCTTTATAAATAAACAACTAAGTATTTTTAAATGATCTTATAATCAGCTATTGCAAGAATAAATAAAGGCATAAAAGTTTTGCAACAGCAGCACACAACTGAAAAGGACAATAAAATTAATTACTTTACATGACATAAGAAATGTTCTAATCTGATCTGAGAATATGAATAGACAGACTGATAGAGACATGACTAGAAATGCATTAGGAAAGAGCTGATTAAATCTGGAAAGACTCAGTTATTATGCAGAACTCAGCTCTCAGTGCCTCCACAAGTGCTAATTGTCCTGACCAGCCGTAGTGCACCAATTTATCGTCAGCCTTTTGATCCAGAAGCTTAGTTTAAGCTCAGGTTG
The DNA here is from genome assembly GCA_013397845.1 of Melanocharis versteri. Lineage (NCBI taxonomy): Eukaryota > Metazoa > Chordata > Aves > Passeriformes > Melanocharitidae > Melanocharis > Melanocharis versteri. The sequence goes on along the minus strand of VZTG01009683.1, from coordinate 35,615 downwards.
TGTCCCTAGTTCTTGCCTGACCTATGAAACATGTGCCCAAACTGATTTCCTGCTGGTCCTGATGTTTTTGTTGGATGTACAGCTTAACCTCAGCCCTGAATGTCACATCGCCTTTATCTGATGGTCACTGGGCTGCGCCTGTTACTGCCACCAATCCTACTTGGTCCTGTGGAACTGCACCCGTGTTGAAGTCCCTACCCTCATCTGTGCCAAGGTCACCTTTGGCTCATCCTCCAATGTGTAGGAGTCTTGGTCTTGGTGTTCCATGACAGTCAGTTCCAGTGTTCACTTCCCTGCAGGTGATGGCTGCTGCAATCCAGGATGTGATTAGCCTCCATTGTTGAAAGGGTGTGTTGATGGCTTGAGTTTAACTTGTTGTCTACCGTAAACTTTCAGATTGTTCTGTGCAAAGCCACTTTGCTAACCACGTGGTTCTCAGCCTGTACGATTGTAAGGGTTTATATCATCACAGATGCAAGGCTTTTCATTTGCCTTTGTTGAACTCCATAACGGTCCTTTTTGTATTCAGTCCACATTTTTCATCCATTCAGCACCTGTCCAGTGTAGACCTATCCACCAAGCCTGATGTCATCTACAAACATGATGCAGGACCCTTTTGTTATGCTATCCAGGCCATTAATGACGATTTTAAACAGTATCAGCTCCAATATGAAAACTTGAGGAACATTACTTGTTACTGACTATCAGAATTTATTTGCAACTGCAGTTTTAAAAAACAAGAGTCCAACTTAATGCAAAAAACAAGCATGAACTATTTCTAAGTATGAATCAAAATCTCTCATTTGGGATTTTAGGAATTATTACTAAGCCAAAACCTGTGGAGCAAATAGCACTGCAAATGGACAAAGGCAATGAATTCACAAATTATAGCTACAGGGTTGGAAATCAGGCAGCTCTGAATATCCCTCTGCCAAACTGAGACAAGACACATCTCTATTTTTGCCTTGTTTCTCATTTAATATATTGGAAAGGCAATGTACTTGGGAAGTACACAGACATCCAGCAATATTTCTCTCTCATACTTTTGAAATGTCTTAGTCACATTCCTACAATGAGATATTTCAGCATTTCAAGCAAAGTAGACACTTTTGAAAGTAGCTCTTTAAAATGAAAAATACAAATATTTTTTACCCATAAGAACAGAGAAACACACTTTTTTTTGCCAAGATATTTCATAGAATTGTTTCAAATCTTTATTATTCTAAATGGCATTCTTCCCCAGCATGCCCAGAATTTCCAGAAAGCGTTGAATGGATGCTTCGGTAAGAGGCACTGGGGTGCTGTGTACTGCTACTCTCAACTGAAGGCAAATACACCCTTGCCTCTATGACAATCATTTCCTTTAAAAGCCTGTCATGCACTTCAAAGGAAGCCTAGGAAATATTACTACCCACTTGTGAGTTGTATCTGTCATTTATCAGTTATTTCTTACAACTAGCTTAATAGAGATGCTGTATGAGAGTAGGTAAAAGAAAATTCTTTGTCTTCGCTTGCTTCTTTTGATAGCACAACAAGATCCCTACTCAGCCCAGTGAAGTCAAGCAGGCTCCAAAAAGTGGTTCCTTGAGAACCATACATGAAATGTAAACCTGAATTTTTGAAGATAGACAGACAGATTCCTGGCAAAAGTAGTGTTTAAAATAATGTTAACAGTGAGCTTTTTTGTTCTTGTGGTTTTGGTTCATTACCCATTGTGGGTTTGAATTCTGCTTGAACCTCAGGTAGGCTCAAGCCAAAACTTCTGTTGCCAGGCATCCGATTTTTGTGGCTTGGATCAGTTTCCACTTGCTGAATAGACTTTATGTGATTGGCAGACTAGCAAGTACTTTATTTCATGAAGCACGTGGAATAACAAAACTAGTATGAGCTTTTTGTTCTGTAATTGACTCATTGACGCATTAAAGAAGTTTGAAAAATTAAGGAGAAAGGAAATTCTTCAAGTAATGAAAAAAAAAATTAAAGAAAATGTGCATCTGAATAACATCCAAATTACTATTTACCTCCTGTCAGCTTTTTTTTTTTTGTTGGTCTTCCTCTGAAGTGCTGTGTATTCAATATAAACAAATGCAGAGGGGAAACAGAATGCTACTATTTTTGTTGTGGTTGTCTGTTCTTGTATTTGTGCAGAATCAAGATGTGAAAAACTGTTGGTCTGCTACAGAATTTTATGCATGTAATTTCAAGAGAAGCATATAATAGTTATCTTTGTAGCCATCCTTTCTAGCATTGACTGGTGGATGAAATGACTTGAAGCATGAGTACACATCTAAGTGGTTACAAACTAAATGCAAGTAAAATTTAACAGTCATGTAAATAATGAATTTGACTTACCAGAGAAAACATTGAAGTTATTGTCGAGGTAACTGTCCTTCAAGGAACAGATGTGTAGATGTATATAAAGCAAAAGGCATTTAAGAATGGAATTAATTTTATTAATGTATCCTTTTCATTTTAAACTTAGTGAAGCTACATTACTTTTCCTTTATGCATATATCCACTTTTACAGTGTAATTCGCTGGTTTACTTATCAGGTCACAGAGATTTTGAAGTTTTTGTTGAGTGGTGTTGGGTTTTTTCAGAGTTTAAACAGACAATAAAGACTAGTTAAAACTAAAGCCTTCACAGTGTAATGAACACGCACAAAGTCATAGAAAAGCGGAAAAAAAAAATAAGGTCTTGATTGAGGTGATTCAGGGGTTTTGATTGAAACATTCATGTAAGTGCTTTTTTGGACATCTGCCAGGGCACTTGGTTGTTCCTTCACTTGTAACTCTCCAGTGAAGCAGATCTCTCAGACCGCTGTTGACACGAGCCCTTGCTCCAGTTTACTGTGGTAACTCAAGCTGATACAAAACTGAAGGTTGCATATTGATTATCAGGAAGTTTGGGGAGAATTCAAAACAGAAATGGGATTTGAACTTTGCTGTTTAGCTCACCGCACATCCAGAGAACTCCAGAAAATCCTTGATGGACTGGCTCCCCTTCCTGCCTACTGACACAATCTAAATGAGCTGCAGGACAGCTCAATGTCTCCTCATCTGAGAGGAAGTGTAGCTTTTAGTTACATTTCAGTAATTTTTATTTTGTTCTCCTATGATGTAATGTTTTATAGCCGTATGGCCTAACATAGTCTGAGTATGCACTGCCTTTCATTTAACTGGTTAAGAAACGTGTAGAAGTCTGTCTGCTTCCCTAAAATTAAATGTGAAAACATGGTAAGTTAGTGTTCCTTAAAAAATGTTATTCTAAAAAACAAGTAGTATTTAAAAATATTTGACGTGTAACTGCAGTTTTCTTGTTAAAGAAAGGAATTTGAACCACAACAAAGGAGCTTGAATAGAAAGTTAAAAAATTAAATCTTTGACGTCTTAAAAAGCAACAGAAGAAACTCTTGAACACCTGTCAAAAAAACCAGAGTTGTATTCCACTCTAAGTATGACTGAAAGGTTTTAGAGAGATGAGAGTTGAGATTTGTGTGCATGTCTCTTTTATACATTGAAGGTTTTTTCCCTTTAAAACTTCTTTACCAGCTTTTGTACCACTTCCTTTTAATTAGTTACTGGTAAGATATTTTCCATTTCTCCACAAGAGCTGACAGATTCTTTTCCACAAATCTACAAATATCTGCTTCTATCTGATTACCCTTCATCCTAGCTGTGCTACTTTTCCTGCAGTATTCTAAATTCTGATTTATAAAAAATTAAAGTCTACCGGAATTTTAATAATAACCTCATAGAAATTCTCTACAACATAGCAAAAATTATTTAGTCAAAAATCTGGCTTTAAGAAGCAGAATAGTTTTCAATGATAGGCACTAAATTGTACAAAATACTTATAAAGTAAAATGCAAATCACAATAACATATTTTCTCTTCTAAGAAGCACGCTTGTGTACGTTTACTTTAAGTGCCCTTATAAATCTCTTTCTCATCTAGCAACGCTTTCTGCACGTCTAAGGAAAGAGGAAAACACTTTTTTCATTTTAAAATATGCTGTCATCGTTGCCATAATCTGCAGCATTTTTACTGCAAAATTACTTGTTTCATGGTAGTGTTTTGTTTTAGCAAAGTCAGATAATAGATCTCTGGCTCCTGAATGTTGCAAAAACTTTTTAAATATATTTCAGATATGACATTTCCAGAAGAGCCTTTCAGCTCTGTCATTTCCCCTGTAGTCACTAAACTAATCTATAAAGTTCACAGGTGAGATCACTGTGCCAGTACATTCAAGATAGCAGAACTGACGAATTATTCATTCATTATTAAATGATTTGCAAGTTAGTATCAAATAAATGTAAATTCATAACAAGAATTTTTAATGTTTAAAACTTTCTTCTTTTCCTATTCTGAAAAACATGATTTTATCTTGCTAATATGTAGCATAATTATTGTTGGGATTAATACAATTTTAACAGGACATAATATTCCTAGACCATCTTGACATAAATATGGGTATGGTGGTCTGGATGTCATGAAATATTCAGCATGTGACAAGAAATATTTCGAAAGGTAGATATGTTCTGTCACTCCAGTAATTGGGTTCATGAATTGCTTTCAGTAGGAATATGAAAGTTGCTTTCCCTCTTTCCAACTAATTTCACTAGTGCTCAAGAAAAAAAAAAAAAAGTAATTTTTTAAAGATAGTTTAAGAAAATGAATCTGCTCACACAGTTGAAATACTGAATACTGACCTTTTTCTCCCCAGTGATCCAGGTATTTAGTGACACATGCAATTTTTACAGTTAATCTAGCAATACATGCAGTCCTTGGAGGTATACTACCAATATTTTCCTAGAGAAATCCCACGACTATACTTGTCTTCATTTCTGTTAAACTCTTGCAAGAGGAAATTGAGGACCTGTTGTCAGAGAATTGGAAAAGATTAAAAGGAAATGCTGACTTTTTTTTTTTTTTTTTTCTCCAGCAAATTAAAATGTCTTTACATAATTGGAGAGAATAGTACCACTTGGTAATGAATGTCTATTAAATGCATCCTCTCTAAATATTCGTGTTTATTTTTGAGACAATTTATATCAGTTTCTCATTTGTTAAAGATGAGACATTACTACAGATTAAAGTATCAAAACTAGAATTTTTAAATTTCAAGTTTAAAAACGGTTAACAAACTACGAGTTAAACCTCAGAGATTCCCAGGACATACCAAAAAGCTCTGAAGGAGCATAGTGAAGGACGCTGAAATCCTATAAAACAAACAAGCAAGCAAACAATCAAAAACTCCCAAACTCAGCTATTCATTACAATGAGCTTCAATAGCAAATAAATATTTCCCCTACCTTTATGAAAGGAGCAAATGAGATCCCAGAACTCAGTGATCTTCAGTAAATGATTTAGCTGAAGTATCGATTAAAAATAAAATTATTAAATACGTAATGGATCATTTTTTCACAAGGAGATTGGCCTCCATAAGGGGAAAACACGGCCTCTAATTTAATATAGTATAGGTCCTTAAAGATGTCAATGAAATGGTGAGTGAAAGAGATATGCAGACAAGTTTGTCTAAACTTTAAAACAAATTTTTGTAGTCTTTCACAAAAAGCCATAAAAAATGATCAGTCCTAAGGGGAGAGCTAGTGTTCTCTTGTAGGTCAAAAGCAGGATGAGACCCGGAAAACAAAGACCCCAAATAATTCCTCAATTTTGGAAAGTGTAAAATGTAGCAATGTGTTTGAGTATTGAAACAGAACTATCCTGGTTTAAAGTAGTGTTTGAAATAATGATCTAGAAAAGACATTAAATGAGCTAATTTTTGATTATGTATTATAGAACAAAAAAAGTGATTTGAGAAGTACCCAAGAGGATTTAGCAGAATGAAGTCACCATGGATATAATGTAAAGCTGGTCATGGTAGAACAATGCTCAGTGCTGGCAATTTTCTAAGTGTTCTTGAGTATCATTGGTTCTATAATTCAGATTGCTCATTAAAGAAAAAGAGATTCTGATAGGTATTTCTCAGCGATAGCTCAGCTCCCTGCCATCTCCCCAAAGAACAAAAGTAGAATTAGAGGAAGAAGAAGAGGAGGAAGAGGAAGAAGAGTAGGGGGAGATGGAAGAAGGGTAGGGGGAGATAGAAGAAGGAGATGATGAAGAAGAAGAAATAAGAGATCACTGTGACAGGTGCATTTGGAAAATGGACTTAAATTAGTATATAATGCCACAGAAGTGATATTTGATTAGCTCTGATGGCAATGGTCCTTGCTGATTGTAACCATCAAGGCAGTCAGTTTCCAGAGCTTCTGCTCAGATGATCAGAAGCCAAATCAGGCACCTGCTTTTTCTCCCTTGGCATCTGATATCTGGCCATTTGAAAGACAGCTGAGTTTCACTGCAGATTGCAGCTCTTGGTCTGTGTCCGTGGGCAAGGTGTTTTCGGGGATGTTATTTTGTCAGGGCAGTTCTTTCGTGCTGTTTTTCGGCTGTTGTTTCCCTTGCTTAGCTTCTGCTTTACCCAACCCCAGTACCGCCCCAGCTCTCAAGGCTGGCCTTCTTCAATGACCCATAACTTACCATTAGCATTGGGGCCTCCACTTCCAAGCCATGCCCACGTTGCCAAAGCCTTTGCTGTTATCCTGCAGTTAAAGTATGCATCCCAAGAGATACCCAGTATCAGGTTCAGGCTCAGACAGCCAGGTCTCGTAACAAGCTGATGAGAAACCTGCACGTCAGCATTGGCACCTTGCACTGTGAGCTGCAAACATGCCAGTGCAGAGTTTCTGACCTCTTAGGGACAATTTCTGTAATGTTTTCAATGCACTTGTACACACACACACACACACACACAAAAAAAAAAAATATAAAGAAAGTTTTGCTATGTCTGTGTGCTCATGTTTGGGTTCAGAAAAAAATATTGGTAAAATCTGCACAATGTGCTTCTAATTCTATGGGGAAATTAGGTTTCTGCATTAGCTACATGGGATACAGATTTGCAAAATAATGTGTTACTATAATGGTGAAGACGCACCCTGGGAGGATAATAGGTCTGGATTTGAGACCCTGTTAAAAGAAGCAATTATGTTTTTTTCATGACAAGGCCATTACGTCAAACATAAGGACTATTCTGATGTTACCAACTGATTAAATTAAGGAACTTAGGCTTACTTTGGTATGTACAGCGATTTTGGGTACAAAGTGACAGGGACTAAAATTACTGTGAGAAATTGAGCTTTCAGAAAATTCTTTAACTTTCCTCCAAATTGCTGCCTATTTTCAGTGTAATATATTGAACCACACTGATGACTTATTTGAAGCGATGTGTCCATTTTTTTCCTGTAGTTGTCTGTCTCACAGGCACGGTTAGAAACATCATCTACAGCGCTGTTAACAACTTTCCCTTTTAATCCTGACATATTCACTTATTGTCTAAACCAACTCAGGTGACAATTAGGGTATAAGTCTCTGTTGAATAGTAAAACTATATTCGTAAGTAGTGATGCTGTCAAAAACATAAGAACTATATTATAATTCAATTTTTCTAAAAATCTGAAGTTTCTGCTGTCACAAACACGTAAGTGTCTATGCTGTAATCAGTGGACATTTGGTGAATGGTGGGCTATTTGAATGCTAGTCTTTCCCTGTAGAATTTTAAGGCAAATCTTTTTCGCTGGCAGGATGAATAGAGAAATCTGTAAAACTGGTAGGAGAACAATACATGGAAAAACCTTTCGGTTCATGTGATTTTTGTACAGTGCCACAGCAACAATCTCAAGCAGAATATCCATAGGGGAAAAAAAAGAGTTTTGAGAAGTCTCTGGAGCTCCTATTAAACTCATAAAAGTGATTTTCAGTGCTGACTGAAACAATATATTAACTAAAATATAGCTAATATTTAATGTTAGGCCAGCTAAAGGGAAGTATCACTAGATCTATATGTTGTATGACATGATGCGATAAAATCCTTTGACGTAATAGCAGACTCCAGGAGCTAAATGTAACAAAGAAGGTAGCTAACTGTAACAAATCTGCAATGGTAAAGTTCAGCATTTACATAGTGCTGGATTCTAACTCACTGGCATTCTTTTCTTTATTTTTCAGTTTATTGTCAAAAAAATTATTGTTACTTAAAAAAATCACATTTTAATTTGTTTAAACAAGACTCTGTACTGTGAATGACATAGGATCTTGTATAATAGAGATGAAGGGACAGGCTTGAAAAAAAGAGTTCTAATCATGCTCATTTGGGAGTAAATTTTTTACTTCAAATCCAAATATTTTTATTTTTAAAAATTCTTTCTTTTACAGTAATTTCTGTTCTCTATGCCTTTGAATCCATACATATATGTGTATGATAATGATAGAGAAGTTATGCAAATTTATCTTTCCAAATACGTGGAAATTCATAGTCAGGCATTTCTAGAACAGTCCCATCTTCTCTCAGCTGAAGCGGATTTTGGTATTTTGTCTAACTGAAAGGAGAATGATGTGCTTTTTATTATTTTTGAAATTAAAGTTTAGTTTCTATTGAAGTGCAACTTTGATTGAAATGAAGTTAAAAGAGGGACCATAGCACCCTTTATGCTCATGCCAAACTCAGCCTTTTCAAACCAGAGAAAGATTTAGGGTTACCCAAATGCTTTAAATTATTAGAGCAGGGAGAAGATTATCATTTTTCTCAGTTGAACTTTTTCTTTTATTAAACCCAGACACTTTGATCACTTTTACTGTTCATCCACAAAATAACATGAGCTATTATTTTTTTGGCTCTGCCTCAGTATCTGCCCTTTCCTCTAATACAAATGACTGGGAAGGCTTGATGATGACAGAGCTATTTCACCCATATTTCCACTTCTGAGATACTCCTAAAAGAGGAGGAATTTTAAGAGGTGTTCTGGCTATTTTAAGGATAATTTATAGACCAGAAAATTCTGCCACTTTATCCTCCCCCCACCTGCTGAGAAACACTTCTTTTCTTTTAAGGAAATCAGCAGCTCCATTTGTGCTGTTTCTTCCTATAACAATTGCAGCAAACAAGCATAAAATCATAGAATGGTTTGGGTTGGAAGGGAGTTGCATTTGGGAGCTTTTCCTTATTTGCTGCTATTTTAAAAAAACACATTTGCCTCTCCTTCCAAAAAGCCATTTCCTTTAAAAAGCATCAGTTTTCCTTACTGAAGCTGAAAATAAAGCATCAGGCAGAAAAAAGAGGACATCAACAGTAAAATCTGGGTTTGAGTCTCTTCTTCAGTATCTCTGTAATAGAGAAATACCACTGCAGTGAACTCCTTATCTGAATGTGAAGAGCTTTATTGTCAGCTCTATACCTACTTTATGTACTAAATGACAGCTTTTCCGGTGTGCTCCTTTTTCTCCCCTCATCGCCCATTAAAAGCATTTGTACTGATATGTTAAACTAATATTCAATTCAGATTTTGCTAGTTATGATGCAGCAATTAAACAAGAAATTCTTCCCAGTTTTTCCCTACAGACTTTTCTTAGCCTCTGTCATACATGATAAACAGGAAATATTTGGGTAGACAAATTAAACTGCAGTAGAACAGTCAATTAAAGCAAGTATTTTGATCATGCTGGCACAAGTCACAACTGTGTTACTGTACAAAGCCCAAAAAGCTGAACTTGGTCTGCCATGTACACGGTAGATAGAATGTAACAAAAAAAAAGTTGCAAGTGGTTTCAAAAATATTCTCAGCATGACAGGTTTTTTTGGCTCTTTTAAATGGAAGTAAACAGTGAAATTATGTAAGAGATGATTTGCAACTGCTAAGCCCAACAGACCTGTATCTCTGTAGTCCTGTAAAATGGTGCCAGATCTAGTGCTCTATGGTACATGTAGCTCATGCATTCACATGACAAGTACACACTGTGCTTCCACATACAGATGGAAATAAATTGTTTTCATTTACTATTTCCTGGGCATTTTCTTCATATTAGCTCTTTTCATCCTTCTACAATATTTCTTTCTTCACTAGTTTTACCTGTTTTTTCAGTGGAGCAATTTCTATTTTACTTCCATACGTGCCTTTTTAGGAACTTCAGAATTAACTTGTTTGATACTAGTTTAAACATTCTGCGTAACTTATCAGTGATATTGGCCCTGGCTGTTCTGCGGCATTTGCAGCTGTGGAAGAAGGAGTTAAATCTTTTCAGTGGATATCGTGTCTTTACAGAAGATGTCTGCTGGATGGTTACAAAGGTTGTTGTAGACGAACATCTCTAATGAGCAAGCTGCTGTGTGCTGAGAATCAGTCATGCAGTTCCCCCTTATACTAATGGGATCTTTTTTTGCCATACTTGCTGCTGAAAGCATAATCCTTAAAATGTAATCATTCCTTGGCAAAAAAGCCCTTGTGGATATGATAAACATCCTATAGCATATCTTAGAAGATTACATTCTGTCTCATGAAGTACTCTGAAAACTTCTAGAGCACAGTATTCATATATGCCATAGGATACTATACCCATTTCTACCTACGAAGAATTTTTTCAGACATAGGAAGTTTTAAGGAACTTGTTAAAAATTTAAAGAACTTGTTAAAAATGAACAGTTGAAAGATTTGCTGTGATTGTGTTGCAAGGACTACATGAGAATTTACTGCACATTGATTGCTCCCTCCCCTGCAGTCCCTGTGGAACCAGTCTTTGGGGCTTATGCTAGAGGAATGCAGTTCATGAAGCACTTCAGGTGTAGAAATCTACTCTGCGATAAGGCTGCACAATCTCACTGTGCTCTATTTTCCCTCTATAAACAGTGTCTGAGAGTTTTGTCCTTTTCTGCGAGGGCAAAATTCAAAATTTTTGTGTTACTCTTCACAGGGATTAAGTTTGATGAATCTTACCATGTATCTCCACGTGATCACTTTCTAAACAAGGAAGCAACCATGCATTTGCATTAAAGTAACTCATTAAGAATAGTCTCTAATTACATCTGTTTGAACATTTATCACAAATCTAGTTTCTACTGAAGTATTGTTATGGTGGATTCACTGGAAGGAGAATTTGTGATATTTTAGTCATGGCAATAGCCAATTACCATGTTCTGTTGTGAGACATGCTTTCAAACAATTTATAAAAGCAGCAGTAATTATGTCCATAACTCAGTGAAAAAGTAGAAACAATGTAGTTTGCCTCCTTCAGCAGAACCAGTTAACTCAGAAAAACTACTTTGGCCCACTTTGGCACATCTCTTCATAGTAGATTGCACCTGTATAGCTATAACAGGTTATGATTATCTCTGCATAAAAGCCTTATTCATCTCTATAGATTACCTTTTAAAAAGATTAAAGACTAATGCCTTCATCTTATTCAAGCCTGGGGAAATGGCATTGGTACTCTTGTCACACATGATGAAGAATAAAAGTACAAAAGAAAGGTAATCACCTGAATAAACTACATTTGCCCTAGAATTACTGTTTTAATGACTTGGCATTTCCAATCAATCATGAACAAAGAATTTAGGTACTCCTCTATTTCTTTCTGATGTTCACTACAGTTACATATGGAGTTAACTACTCTTGCTGGTATTAGTATTTGCCGAATGATCTTGTTTATATGGACCATGGTTTCAAATGGTTTTGCCATTTTGAGTGTTTTTTTATAATTTTTCATTACATGTTCCTGCTTTTTTCTATTCGGTACGAGACACTGAATGCTGACTGCATGAGCAATTAATGACTTTCCTAAACTGATTCAAAGGTGAAGTTGTCTGGCAGAAATGATGATGGAATAAATGAGAAAACTACAACATTGTCTTAATACTTCAGATTCATCTATTTATTTATTTAACTTTTCAATGTGCCCAAGGTACTCTAATTTATGTCGCCAGTACTTCGTCATGGTATTTTTTATAAGGGCCAGACTTAATTCATTACTTTTTCTGTTTTAGAGCGAGGCTACGTTCTGCTGATTTGCCAAATTAAGAGTAATTTTTTCTCCATTTTCAGTGATTTTTTAAAGAGTAAATTTCATAAATTTACATAATAGAATGTGGGTATCCAATTAAAATCTGACAGAGTCAATTAGAAAAAAAAAAGTCAGCCATTTTGAGAAAATTCATATGCAATAGATCCATTTTCTCTTCCTCAATCAAATATGGCTACTAAAATGTATTTATTATGTAGGGCTTGTGAAATAGTTTTCTTCAAAGATATGGAAAAAAATAAGTTTTTCTGTAAGGCTTAAACTGGCAGAAAATAGTATAAAAGGACAGTTTTAAAGTGAAAAACTAGGAGTTTTTAGAAAACAAGTTTAAATGTAAAATTTTAAATATCACTTGATGCTTCTAAATTCAGTCATTTTTATGGACCAATGTGTTAGCTGCAGTTTTTGTCTCAGTGTGCTTGCATTCAGAATTTTTCTGGTTTCTGTCTTCATTTTCTGAGTTAATGCCATAGGTGCTCAAGTTTCCAGGCCTATGTAAAATGTTGTATAACATATTATAATAGGGGATCCTAAAGTTTCTTCAACCATAGGAGCACACAGCAAGTCAATGATAGATTTGCAATAGTAGAAGGAAGGGTGCTTATTTGAGAAAAGAACATGGCTAAACTCCTCTTAATCAGTCTGACATCTTCAGAGCTGGAGTCACGTGAAGTCAGCTAAAGCACTCAAATATTGTGATGCCTTCAGCCAATGTTTGGTTTGCAAACCTGCAACAACTGAACACAGTATTACTATTTTTAATACCACAAATAAGTAAACTTCCAACTGAAAAGTTCTAAAAGTTAATACCCACTGATGTCACTCCCGAACTATCTTAAATCACAGCAGTACTTGATCTTAATATTTGTCATGCTTCTTGATAGACTCTTGTGTTATATGCACATGCCTGTGTGGTTTTGTCTTATAAATATCAATATATATATAATACTATTACATAAAACATTTAAAAAATCTATTAGTAATTCTGCTACCATTATTATGGTAGGCAAAATATAAAGAAGGGATAATAAAGTATAATTTACTGAGATGATTTTTTACATTTTAACATAAATAAAAATGATCAATTTATGGCTAAAGCATTTCTGAAATAATTCTCTAACATAAAGCAGAAAATTATGAATCGTTTGTCACAATTACAAAATTGGACTACGCGCAGTGTGACATTTCTCCAGTTACTTTGAAGTAAATCTGGAATGATGTCAAAAGTCACTCCTTTGGTATTTATAAATGGTTGCCATTCTGTCACAGGCATCTCGCTTGTGCATTTTCCCATCAGCATAAAGAAGGTTTGCAATGATTCAATGGCTTTTTATCATTATTGACAAGGGCTGGATAGCTAGGTGGTTCAGTAAAGCTGTGGAGCATTTTCAGAATACGTGGCTGCCAGGCCTGGATGATGAAAGCTCTTCCTGTCCTAGAGCAGCCCTTTTCTCCTGGGCACATGATACAAAGAAAGCAGTTTGTGTAACAAGACCCTAATCAGTCACCATTCTTGTTTGTATTTCTCCTGCATTGGATAAAATTGATTGCCCCTTTTTATGGTTTTTCTCCCTTCAAGCACTTAAAACTTCACAATTATAATAATGTTTTATGTTCCTATAATGGCTGTGCAGAATATATTTGTCCAATTCTGTGTTTCTCAAACACAATTAGCACTTCTGTTTAGTATTAAATATTCATAAATTTGACCTCAGGGAACTGGTGGCTATTAACTAACACAGAGATTGATAAAAGTCCTCAATTCAGAAAGCTGATGGTTTTTTTCCTCTTTTGCAGGGGTGGTAAAGGTATACCCAGTGACTGCAATGTCAGGAAGAGATGCAATTTGAATTATTTTCTTTTTTCTAATATCGTAATTTTACTTTGCTCAAGTATTTCTTTCACGAAAGAGAAAAAAGGAAACAACATTCTGCAAATGTTTCTAATGTGTAAGCTTTTGTAAGAGAGCAAAATTGCTCTGAGTCACACATTATCGTGTGGTTGGAGAGCGTAAGTAGTTTTGTCTGTTCTTTGCCAGAACACTCCTTGCCACTTGATTAACTTACGTTGAACTATCTACTGTTCCAATGTTAATTTCATAGGCATGAAGTGTAGTTTTCATATAATAAAATGCAATAAGTAGCAATAAGCCTAGGGAACACAGTGATCTTGACCAATTCCTGAAAAATGTGTGAGACTTCATTTCCTTTCGCACAGAGAAGTCACACAGTACGTCAGGAAATGTTAAGTGTCGGGAAACATCTTGTTCTACTCTTTCACATTCAGATGGGCTTCCTAAGACTGCTTTCCACGTGCTAAAAGGTTTTGTAATATATTTCCACTCTCACTATGACTATATTGAGTTAATAACATGGACTGAGGGAGCAGAGTGTCTTAGGGGGCTATGAAGAGCATGTTTGAATTTTCTGAGCTAGGAGTTTCAGCTGAAAAAGATCTCCTATGTTTTTGGATTTTTTTTTATCTTATATCTTGGGTGAGTGGGTTGGTTGGTGGGTTGGTTGGTTAGGTTTTTTTTTTCTTTTTGTTTGGTTTGTTGTTCTGAGATTTGAAGCAACTAATTTATTGAGTAGCAACCTTCAAAATGCTATTTGGGTATAACCTGTGTTCTCATGTCAGCAGCATAGGAAACTAATCTGTAGTTTTGGATTCAACAGAAGTTCAGTCCTAGTTTTCTGGAAATGTATTGATGGACAAATGATAGGATTAGTTTAACATTTTTCAAAATGACTTACAGAATTCAAGTCAAATATGGTCATTCCAGTGTTAAACTTCTGGTAATGAAGGTATTCTGTTAGGGTGTCAGCATTAGAGGGCAAGGCAAAAATATCATTGGTTTCTTTCTTAACTATTTTGAACCATTTGAAGATGGACTTATTTGTAAGATTTTTATCTATATAGGAGGAGATGGGGATCTCTGAATATCCTGCCAAAAAGTTCTGTAGGCCAACCAGTAGTGAAACTAACTAACTAACTCATTAGGTAATAAAACATTTACATTGTTATTGTGTCTTCAAGGCTGTACAAGGATGTAAAAGCAGTCACGGAATAAAGAGCTTTTATTTGAGAAGGATGCAATGGAACACTACAAGAAGACATTGCTAATTTTGATCTATTTATTTTATTAACAGTTTTAATTAGATATTTATACTTCTTAGCAGCTGTAAATTCAGTAAATTTTTGAGCTAACATGCCTTCCTGAAACTGGCAAACAGAACCTAGTGTGTTGTGCATTAAAAAAAAAAATTATTCTTACTATTATTACTAGTAGTAGTAGCAGCAGCAGCAATAATAATAATAAATAATAATAATTTTTTTTTTTAATACCAGAAAAGAGATGCATAAAAAATAAAGACAATTTCCTTGAGATATAGGTAGTTTACCTAGTTGACTGAAACTTGATGGAATGTCTTAGAATTCAGGAACTTCCTGATTGACCCTAGACATGAGCAGTTCATTAATAGTGTACTAAAAGTAGTGCAAAATCTCTTCATTGCAAATGGGTCCTCTAAGTAACCAGTTACACAAACAGGCTTTTCTGAAATCCTGACTGCTATAACTCTGTACAAGGAAAAAAGACAAAAGAGGAAACAAGTGTATGACTTTATCTCATTTTATTACAGCTGAGAACAGAATGAATGTGCCAATGAAATAATGCTTGAGATAACAAACAAGGACTCTTCACAGTTAGTGCTCTTTTGAAAAAACACATTTTCTGTTATCTCTTAGTTTGCTTAATCTATCAAAGCTATTTCATTTGAAGGTGAATCAAAATCCTAATTAATACAAGGTACAGACAAAGGACAGTTATTTGATTGGGTTTAGGGTACTCATAGCTAATTTTCCTTTTTTTTTCTTAATTACAGGAAGTTGATGTATATGCATTATCTGAGATTTGCAAAGGATTTAGAATCTCTATATCACTTATGATACTGTAGGAACAAATGCCCTATTTATTTTAAGTTGATGGCAAGCCAGTTCCTTTCAATAAATAACAAAGCAAGGGAAAGAGATTATTGCCAAAGAAAACAGCTGTATCATCAGTATACTAACAGAGTTCTTTGCTTTTTAATAAGCTATATTTATTTCTGCACTCTAGTTCCAACCTCACCATCACTCAGATCCACTTAAAATATTTTTTTGTATCACATGAGATTTTCCACATGGAGCATGTTCTCTTTTACTTTAGCTGAAAAAACAGAGCAAAACAGATATGCTTATAACAATGTTTTCATATTAATGTTATTATATGCACTAATAGATAACATGTTCTGAGCATGTGGGATTTTTTCAACCTCCTCTAGCTTTAAAGTTTTATACCAAAAGTATGTAGAGTTTAGTTTTTATTTATTGTAATAATGTATAGATTTTTAAATTAAGAAAAAATCCTGATTACTTCCCTTTTTTGCCTTTTATTTTTTACAATTTCCAGTCTTTTTTGCATTTTTTAAACTAGCAATGCAATATTAATTATTTATAGAAAGAAGGAACAAGATAGTTGAGAGGAAATGACCAAAGATGTCTCTTTTCTTTTCTGATGTTTGTTGGAACCATAAGAAAAAGCCTATGGAACTGATAAATCACTAGGGAACAGATGTGTTAAATACATATATATTCACAGGCATATGTGCATATATATGCATGCTTATACATAAACACTCCTCTGTATATCCTGTTTTCTATGAACGGCATAGCTGTTAAGAAGTTGTACACTACAGATAGAAGTGCAAACACAAAGGATGCTCTATTATTTGCATAGTAGTCAGTTTACTTGGCAAGTGTCAGACTCAGAAAATTACAGTAGAAGAAAGTGTCACTTTTACTTTGCAATTTTTCAAATTGTAATCAACTAAGAGCATGTTGCGTTACTTATTTACGGCATATAAATGTAATCTGTAGGAGTTAAAGCTCGTCCGTTCATTTCTCTGTCTGGACATAGACATTAAATTGAAGCTCAGCAAGGTACATCTTGACACTGGTGTCAGGACTAAGTGTTTGGACTTCTGAATTCTAAATTCCTTCAGGTGTCTAAAGAACTCATTTCTTTTTCTACTCAAAAATTAGAAAGATGCTCATGATATCTATCTAAGGTGCATACTTGACACTTCAGGAAACAAGACTGTAGAATTTTTTTTTTTTCCTAAGTCTACAGCATTATTATTTTTTAGTATTTAGATCCTGCTGCTATGCATGGATAATCTTCATACGCATCATTTTGGGGGAAGCTGCTTTTCAGTTACTTTGACAGTTGTGTCACTAACTCTGCTGTCTTAGTGTATGCTCCCTACAATATTTTGAAGTGGTAAGTTAAGGTTTCTATTTCAGGGCACAAATAGATCTTTGATTAAATTCCTTACACCACATTTTATTCCTAGTCAAGCATCAGCAAAGGTTTAAGCCTTGATTCTTGACAACTTTAATGGGTCTCTGTAGAAACTGAGCATTATAGTGCAGTTTAGGTCACTTTGATGCATAGATGATATTAGAAACCAACTGCACTACTTTGGAAGGCTTTTATGTTAATGAATGGCAGTAAGATGTCATTTTGCTCTTGACACCTTAGATATAAGCATGAGCTAATAGTGTAGGAGTAGGATCTGTAAACCTGTGAAAAAATTTTAATTGTGCTTCTGACATCGACATCCCTTTGCCTCAAGAAAGCCATTAGCCCATCTCAGAATTCCCTATTACGAAATAGTGAAGATATTTAACCTCATGTAAGTATCTTTTACATAACATCATTAACAGTTAATGTTATAGGATATGTCATGACATTGTTCTTTAGTTCATGAAGTTTGCATAATATTGCATTTATTTCTTTTGGATTTTGAAAGTAGTGAAGTGGCTTAAAGTTTCCCCTTGGGGTTTAGTCCTTTTTTGGAATCAATGCTATTGAATTGGTGAGACCTCTTGAAATATATGTTTATTTCAATAAGTATTTAAAAAAAGTTTATCTTTCTTTTGATGATACCAATATATCACATCTCAAAGGTGCTCAAAAGAAGGAGCAGCTGCAGAGACCACTTGCAATTCATGTGAATGCCTTGGCTTTACCAGGCCCCAGTACTTGTCGAGTATGTGGGACATAAAAGACAGAGCCAGCATAAGAGCTGTGCTCAGGACACAGAGTTAAGTGTTACAGTAGCAGGACAGAGACCAGCATAAGTACATTCTCTGAGGCAGTAAGAAACTTCCAGAAGCACTCCTTCCTCTCCCTGCTTTGGCTTTGTGAAGCATAAGTGTGAAATACGAAGTGTGTCTTGAGCAGCAGGGGTTCAGTGTTCTAGCTTGGTCCTACTTCTTGTGCAGTCAAATAATTTACTGCAGGCAGCTCCTAGGGAACTGCCAGGGCCAAATATTCACTCCAGGTTGTTGTGGGACACTGAATTCAGACATTGTTTCAGAACAGGCATTTTGATGTATTGGTTCCAAAGGAATGCGTGCAAACCTGTCATGATGTGCAGATAAACCTGTGGATTTAAATGATACAGGAGGAGTCTGAGTTTATTCAACAAATGCGTTGTGTGATTTCAAACACTACTACCATGAAGAGGCTGTTTCAGTGTTTTCAGCTGTGTAAATATTTCTGAAGGCTTCTCAGTGATTGTGTCCAGTTCCCAATTTTGAAACCTTCAGCAGCGGGCTGCTCTGTGTATAGCCTTGGAGGGAACACTGCAGAACCAATCTGAATAAGGAGGCAGAGCTGCTTCAGTGATGAATGAGCCTTTATAGATGTGGCAGTAGTATTCAAAAGGGACCAAGCTATCAAACTGGAATTGCTCACTCCTTGGTATGTTTATGTGTATGTATCTGTTTAGGTACCTATACAGGTGTACGGCTTCATGTGCCTGCATCCTTGATGAATATTTTACCCCAAATAGCTGCACTGTATTTGCTGTGGAGATATTTTGCTGTAGATAATTGCTTCAACAACTTTATCTAGTAGTTTACCTATCTTTATTCCACATCCCTCACCTGACATGGCTCCTTTTCTTTCATAGCTTCATTTTTTTTTATATTTACACTTATGCAGTTCTTCCATATCTGTGTTGTCCTTGTTCCTTCATTACTGCTAACTCTGTCTGCTCTCCTAACATACATTAACATATATTAAATATATATTAAACAAGATATCATACCCTGCCAGCATATGTCATGTGCAGAAATTTTGACTTATTTTTTCACAGAATCACAAAATCACAGAATATTCTGACTTGAAAGGGTTCCATAAAGATCTCTGAGTCCACAGCCCCTCCTTTTTGTGCTCTAATTACAGAAAAATTTCAGAGGATAAAGAAATCAGCCTTAAATTAGAGTTTAAGACTAACAATTAAATAACTCATTAGTTATGCTTGTTTCTAAATCACAATCCCCCTACTGTTAATTTGGATATCTAAGCCCTTTTTACTTATGTTTCTATCATAAATTTGCTTGTATATGAGGTCATAATAACCAGAGGGAAAATTTCTTCTGGACTTCTGAAGCCATGAATAATCAATGAAAATATTGCCTTAATTTATACTTTACGATAGGTTTTAACATTCTCTTCTGAAACTCTTTTGCTAGGTCTGTTATTGCAAGTAGTACATTGAAATTTCCAAGTCAATTGGTTGGTCCTTGATTAATGTATCCTTTTTATATACTGATTCGCAGTCACATATCACAATCCTCCTCAGTGATTCAAAGGTTACAATTCCTTTTTAAAATCAGTTTTCTCTCACTTCTTCCTAAGTAACTTTTTTCTCTCATAAGTTTGAGTTTGGGGTTTTTTCTTTTTTTTTCCCCTCCGTGGGGGAGACAGTGCTGTTTTTTTATTTTGGAGGTTTTTTTAAAACTTTTTGTCATCAGGAAACTCCAATATTTACAATATATACAAGGCTTGGTGGCCTGTGTGTTGCAGGAAACAGTATGAAGGCAGGAAATATTTCAGAGAACTAGATTAATTCAAGTTTGATCCAGGTTAAAATGAGAACCAGGCTAAGTGACTCAGTCCATACTGTAATTAATGAAAAACCATAAAACTTATGCTTGTAAGTGTTGGAGTACATGCTAATTAGAAAAATGAGTTCTACAGAGTAATCTGGTTTCAGACAGCTCATTCTACAGCATGAACCAATACCTTTTAGAAAATCAGGATCATGAATGTATCTGAAGATTGCAATTCATATTCTCATTTTAAATGTCCAGTTTTTGGGAATAATTATTAGGCACCCCAGTGGATGAAAAATTAATAGAGAACATCTGAGAAATGCAGTGGCTAAAAATTAGGTTATATGATTCTTAAATTCTTAGGGTAAGTAGTTGTACTATGGTCAATAATTTGCGATGCTATTGAGATCCATACTACAGTGGCATAACTAGTTTTAATGTCCACACTCAAAAACAATGTTGGAAAAAAGAGGAAAATATTGGAAAAAAGTTCTAGAAATCCTTCCTGCAATCAATGTTTTGCCTTATTTTAAGGCAAAGTTTAAGAAGCAATCACCTTCACCTGACATTTATATCAGAATATCATCTTTGCCAGACAGAAGTGTCATTATCCAGAGAAAGATGCATGAATCTGTTCCTCAGAAGCTAATGCTGGATACATGGAAAAAAAAAAAGGCACCAATGCTAATAGTGATATTAATGTTTAATTTTAAGAAATGAATGGAATAATTTTAAAGGACAATTAAAATTCTCAATAGATGGATCATAAATATCTTTTTCAATATATGTTCTATTTTAGATATACAGACTTACTGCAAGAGTAGACCACATTAGATAAAACTGAAATAGTTCTTGTTCTCACTTGAAATCCTATGGAATTTTTAATCTTGCTCTACCCTACAAGCTGTGGTATATTTTGTGTAATATTTTGCTTTTACATACAGTAATGTCATAAATCAACACAGAAAGTGTGGAATACACTACCAAAACTACTTTGCATTGCAGTTGGTGCCATTGAATGTTAAAGGTGGATCTGCTTTACTGTGGGAAAGTCAATCTAAGAGCTTCAGTGTTGTTAATTAACAGAGGGGAGATTTTCCAAGCAGTCTAAAATTTATTGCTGTTCTTCAAGATAGGCTATTAACAGATTTATGCTTAGTGGATAGTAGGTTGGCCAAATACCTCAATCCTGTGAAAATATTTTTCACTGCAGCATGTTGACGTCTGATAACAGCATAAAAGTAGAAGTGAACATGAATATCCAGTATTTTTCTTACAGGCTATAATTGTTACTAATTCAAATTTAAGCATATTTTTTTTTTTATCATAATGTCATTTGTCACAATTAAAATCTGTTGGAGACATGTACTCGAGAGAAATCTGTGTTTCCACATGGCAGAAAAGACATTCCATTCCTAGTCATTAGTTTTCTCAGATTTTCTGCAAAATGAAGCCATTTACAAGAATAATGTTGATTGTGTAGGAGAAGTCTGAATAGTTAATGTCATTGTTTTCTGAACTAATCAGTTCCAGTAATGTCATAGAAGTATTCTTATGTTTGGAGTTTCTGACTTGGGACAGTTTATATAAATATATATTTAAATTTTATGACTGCCGTAAATATAGAATTTTAGGTCTTTTTTTATTTTTTTTTTAGAGATTTGGTGATTGTTTTAGTAGCAGGGTGGTGGATACACAGAGTTGAGCTCCTGTATATGGCATTTAAGTATTTGCAACTATACATTTTCTTTTTGATTTCGCCTCCTCCTTCTCCCCTCCCTGCCCTGCCCAGTTTGTAACAGTAACCACTGGCTGTATGTGCAGCAACAATTAGGAATATTAACCAGCTAAAATTAGTTGTTAATTTTTTGAGTTAATTGTCATATGAACCAAACTTATCTCTGGCAGTAGGGAAGAATTTGTGATCAGAACAGTAGTTTTCAAACTCACAGTGTCGTTTTGAACTAAGTCATGTATGGACTTGTCAAGGCAGGGGTAAAAAGCAGGAGATGAAAAAGAGAAGTATAGACACCCTTGTCATCAGTACGTTAGTAGTCAAATTGATCAAACTTCCCTGAATAACTGAGTTCTTGAATTATTAAAACATCTTCTTACTTTCCTCCTGAAGATGATAGACTTAATTTAAAAAGAGATATTAAATTTGAAGTGATAGTTCTCAACATCTTTTGTTCTACATTAATATGATTTAGTGACATTCATTCTTTCTGCTATAGGATGTTACCTTGCTTAAACTGTATGGAAAGAAAATTGCTTAATTCAAAAAATGTTCAAATTTCCAAACCCCTCTGATTTTAGTGTTCTCCATATCTGCCGGGGAGATTTGTCTCCCTACATTTGCCCTATACATCAAGAAGTGGAAAGACCTTACCAGAGGGTGATTTGTGTGCTCTAATTTGTCCTCTAAAAGAATGTCTCTTTTTGCTACTAGTAGAAAGAGCCTTAGGAAACCAGCTTAAAATTAGTCTTTGTTAATAACCCATCACAACCCAAAGACCAGATTATCAAAGGAACTCAGGCAATTAACAGACTGATTTTAGTGAAATGTGCTTATTGAAATGCTTTCAGTGTTCTTTTAAACATTTCACATCTTAAGAGAAAAAATTCCTGAATGGACCAGTTAGTGGGATGAGGAGTTTTACTCAACTTGGGTTGTGGCCTGTGAAATGAATCATTAAGATTATGTTTAATAAAACAATTAAGAATTATTTTTAAAATTATAAAGATGTCTTAAGATTTATGATTATTTTTAATACTCCAGGAATGATATATAAGAGAATAAACAAAGCAAGTAGCAAACTCATGTATTTTCTTAACACCTAACGTGAGCTAGGCTTTTCTTTTATCTTAAGGTTATTGCTTGTATAAAGATTTTACAGGTTTTGGTTTGCTTCCATGTGTGGGGAAAAACATAAGTGATTTCTGTTGAAAAGAGAGTTAAAATTATAGAAAACCCAAGGAATATTCTGTATTGCTTCTATGACAGCAAGAATTGAACTGAATATAAAATAACTTCCCATCTCTAAAGCAAGCAGAAGATTATATATATACATATATATATATAACATATAGAGCATAGTGAATATGCATATATCAGTAAATATTGTCACAAAGCAGTGATCTGAGGCTAATATAAAATATTCTAATATTATAAATCATGATAAAGAAAGTTAAATTCCCATTGAGTAAGAGATAAAAAACTAAACCAAGGACACATGTGTCCTGTTGCCAAAAAATCTATGAAACATTTGCACAAATATGTAAACATAGACAGCATGGTCATAATTTCATATATTTTCCCAAAAGTCAGGAACATTTAGTAATAATAGGTTGATAGGTTCAGTATACTTTTGGATCAATTTCCTAAAAAAACCAAACCAATACCCCCCAAAAAATCAGAGGACAGAAACAACCCAAACAAAACCCACCAGATGTGGTATTTAGCAAAAGATGTGACTGTGTAATTGACTGAGAATATTTTGTAGTCACACCCTGAACTCATACCAATTTTCTTATGGGAAAAATTATTATGTTCCTTTAAGTAATCTTGTGCAAGTGCTGAATGTCTTTGCATGCCATTAAACAGACCCATCATTATAACACAGAATTTCTGAATACTTAGATCACATTGAGCTATCATGATATATAGCAGCACTTACCATCCAATTATGGATATCCAGAGGAGGAAGCATAAACAGTCTAAATGTGAAGTGATACTTCCAAGGAATGCCAACTGTTCAAGGTTCAGAATCTTTTTCAGTCAGAGGTGGTATTTCTGTATTTAACAGTCACTAATGTGTCTTTTCTCCAGGTATTTGTCAAATTATTTTTTCAGGCCATCTGAAGCATCCTATAGCAAACACCACTCCATAGAGGCAATAGGTAACTTAGGCACCTGCCTTCTCTTTGCTTGCTTTGCACTTTCTGGCTGATGGTTTCACCTGTTGCTTCCTCTTTTTCCAAGAGAAAAGAAGGTGAGCATTTATTCCTTCTAAGTTACTACTAAGGAAATCAGAACAAAGAGAATTCACACAATAGAGAAAAATTGTCAAGAAGGTTGAATACCTGGGTTGAAAATCTCAATTGTAAAGAAATTGTTAAGGAAATCAGACGTAACTTTCATTTAGGGTCATATACAGATATTGAAATATCACACTTCTCATTATGGGCAATTTAAATAGTTTTCTGCAGACTATAATTGTGAATGCAATTTTCTAAGAATGAGACTGAGAATTAATTTAATTGAACTCAGGTTAAATTACTTCAACTGAAATAAGATGAATGTTGATTAACAGAGTCAAATGCCAAGTCAATTAAAGTAATTCAAACTTAAGAAGAAAACATTTGTGACATATTTATTGAGGTAAAGTCTGTTGAAACAAGATTACATGTGTTAGCTATGACAGTACTGAAGTTCAGGTATGTTCAGGATGTTATAGGAGCAGGAATTGCTGGCAATAAATATGGAGATTAAAAATAATCTTTTCTTAATATTCATGAAGTTAGAATCTTACATGGAAATTGTACAGAGGTTAAATTTTCCAGATTGATGTTCTTTGGTTTTTAATGTAAAAATGAAATTGCGAA
Source organism: Melanocharis versteri (assembly GCA_013397845.1). NCBI lineage: Eukaryota > Metazoa > Chordata > Aves > Passeriformes > Melanocharitidae > Melanocharis > Melanocharis versteri. The sequence goes on along the minus strand of VZTG01009683.1, from coordinate 11,155 downwards.
CATTGGAACAGTAAGCACGGTCTGCCAAAAGGAATTTGTTTGTTTTACTGCATCTTTAATAACAACAATAAGAAAGCTTCTTTTTTTTTTTTCTTTTTAAGATTCTTTGTATTCATTCCTCAGATTGCCAAAGCACAGATTAACCTGCAATAAAAATATAAGAAGATGCCATTACAATGAAATTACACAGAATTAATAATTATTGAAATCATTAAGCTGGTAAAAGGGTCTATTTTCAGTGTATCAACCCACTGTGAAAAGCTACTGGGGAAGGAGGGAGAAGTGGAGGAAAGTAACACAATATAGTTGCTCTTTACCATGCAACTAAAATATAAACTGCCCAGAGCGAAATTTTTGAGCTCTAGAAGATGAAACATGCTCATTGTAACTCGGCCTTATATTAGAGAAGTAAAGTTGTGAAATCCATTACTATACAACAAAATCAAAATATATAAAACTCCCATTTGTAGGGATGACATTTTTTTAAAAATAAAGTTGCCATATTGAAGGTTGGTGAAGGCACTTTAAGAACACCACATTTTAAAGGGAGAAAGAGAGATTAATCCCATTGCCTGAAAAAAAATATTCTCAGTTTTTGTTGGTTTGTGTTTTTTTTCCTAAAATGCTAGAGGTTCAATAAATTTTCCTTTTTCTCCCACCTGTCACCAGTAGAGTCTATGTGAGTGCAGTACTTAAACACTGAGGAAAGGATTGTTCCAGTCAACAGATTAAGTAAGTGTGCTTAAAGATTTTCCTCTCACTGATGAAGTAGATCCTCCGGTCAGCAAAGAAATAAATGATAATGGAGAACAGAATGGCTCTAAAAGAGTATTACTGATTGAGTAATAGTAGTAGTGGACAATGAGTAAGGGGTGGATAAAAAGAAAGAATTTGATTAAAAAACATGTTTTAGAAAAAGGTGATAAAAAAATGGTCTGCTTGAATATTGTATGAAATGCATGCTCTTAATTCACAGCAGTTCAAAACAGCTGGCCTGTGAAATTGGCAGTTATTAGTAGGAATTTCTAATGAATCTGCCAAGTTGGAGTGGCACCATATGACAGGAAAATATAATATCTAGCTTATAGGAAAGAAAAACATGCAGCTGCAAGCTGATCAGTCTATCCTCAGTAGCACACAATTTATGAATAAATACTGAAAGTAAGTATTCAAGTCATGACTGTAAATGAAAAAATGTTGGAAAATAATACATCAGTTCATCAAAAGTAGATTGCGTCGCACTAACCTTGTATCGGTCTTTGATAAGACAACAGATTGATTGTCTAGACAGGGAAATTCAGTTTTAATCTAATTTCAGTAAAACATTTGATATATTACCATACAGAAAAAGACAGAGATGTAAGATGCTTAAGGAAGTTTTGTTAGTGAGACAATTGTTGAATTTGTTGAAGTTTGGTAGTGAACTCAAAGATAAGTAATGGAGAAAGTCTTGTTTAGTACTCTTTGCTGATGTATTCGCCTGGACAGTGGAAGTTCGCTGATGCAATGAAGCTGGCAATCAGTACAGAAAAGGATGGAGATACAGTAAGAATTGGAGGTCTTAATTAATAGAAGTAAAATAGAATTGACTAATTTGAAATTCAAAAAGTACTTCTATCAATGGTTTAGGCTATATAATGGAAACACTACAAGTAGAAACAAAGAAAACTTTTGAGATGTCCAAGTTAGCTATGGATTGGTCAGGTTGAATGGGGCTTTGAGCAACTCGGTCTAGTGGAAGGTATCCCTGATCAAGGCAGGAGTGTTGGACCTTAAAGGTACCTCCCAGTTCAACACATTCTATGATTACTTGAAATCACGAAAGCAAAGCAGTTTTAAGAAATGGTTATTCAGCCTTAGAAAACATCAGTCAAGCATTTTTAAGATGGAGTTACTGTTCTTACATAAAACACGAGGCTTCCTCTGGAATGTTATGTACAAGGAAGAAAAATCTTTATTTTCAGGATAAACAGGGGAATGGGAAATATATTTAATAAGTGGAAAATAGAGAAGTTTGGATGAAATAGGGCAATAAAAAAGTCTGAGTGATCTATAAATATAGTGGAAAAATACAATAGTTAAAAGCAACTGGGTGAAAAACACCTAAAAGTTTATAGATACCAGAACACAGGGATGTAGGCTTCTCACCAAGATAGCCTGGAAAAGGGAAGACAGTTTCTTACCACAACAGAAGGAATGGGACAAAGATATTGCCTAATTTTTAAACAGATTATGATTGTTTTAGAAAGGATTATGTAGCATTGGTGACAGATTCAAGTGGTTCCTTCAGGTCTGTGTTTCTTGAATAGTCACTATGTTTGTTAAATAGATAAATATTGCTATTAATTTTATTTTGGTCTAAATTCAGAAATCTTTTATGTAGACCTGCATATGGAAAGAAGGAAAAGCAAGGTTAAAGATCAGTATTGAAATAAATTGAGAATAAAAGGTAGTACATTCTTCCACGATCATTTTGTGTCTCCCTTTTTCATCTTCGCCTTTTTTAAATGATGGGAATTATTGCCTTTGCATATTCTCTATTTAGTGTCAAGTGAGTTCCATATGTTTTACTGATAAATAAAAGATTAAGGAGATTAAAATAAATGTTCTGGCAAGCAGGGCTAAGATTTGTGAAGGCTTACTTACAAGCAACTTTGAAGTCACTTGAGGATCTGCATAGTAAAGATGGCTATACTTGTGAAAAAGTCTGCAGGATGCCACGCTGATTTGAGACTTTTCTTAGTGTCAATCATTATAATCAGCATATGGGTCTCAATAAGAGTACTTACCTTGAAACTTTTTTGTGAGTCATCCATAATTTACAGGTTTTTGATATTCTGAGAAAGAAATTAGTCTGGAGTCATAGAGGCAACACTGTGTAAAATGAGAAACTAAACAAGAATAGCAAGCCTAATTGAATTGTGTGCTCTTCTTAGACTTTGTAAATTTATGTTATGTTCAATTAAAAAAAAATTATTCCAATTAAGTGCAAGCCAATCTAAATCTTTTGCTTTTAGAGCATAAAAATTTCCTGGAACAACTGCTAAATCTAATGCAGATTATAGAATCATAGAAGATTTCTGTAGATATCTAACTAGGCATATATAACACATACCTCATCAAATATGGAGGGAATAGGGATGAGAAATAAGGAAGGAAATGACAGCGGAAAAGGGTAAAAATATATTCACATCAGAAAAATACGAAATAAGGAATCTAGATATCATGAGCTTGGTGTTGTTGAAGAAGTTTTTTTGAATGTTTGAGATAATAGTGAACTCAAAAGCACAAATTTGTGTGACATATCCTACTAACTTGGATATCTTTCAAATGTTTATTTGGGGCTCTAATTATGTCTTCAGTTTCGCATTTATCAAAAGTAAAAATTGCTGTCTGTTAATATATGATCAGTGGTAGGAAATGTCAGAATATTCATAATTACTGGAAGAAATAAAAAAGCCAATAAGCATACACAAGTTTTCAGTCAGTTTTGTTGCTTCTGTCTTTGGTTTCCAGTGCATCACTGGAATATAGTCATAGTCATACAATAGCCATACATACATAGTCATACAATAGGGAACGGTCTTCTATTGAAATACAGCAAGGAAAAAAGTTCAGACTTTACTTACCTGTCCAAATTTCTCATGAGCTCAACAGCATCTGTTGGAGGCCATTTTTGTGACAGAGTAAAAGAGGGTCAGTGAAGAAAATGGTAGGCTTTTCTGAGGTGCACAAAAGCATCACATGACAAATATTAGTAGTTCTAATAGAGCATTCAGATAGAACTACACCTGCCCTACACTACACTATGCCCTACCGACAAGAAAACCAAACTGAAAGTCTTCTTGAGAAAAGGGACAGAAAAAATATGAGAGTTGCAAAGATAGATAAAAGTTAATGGTTACTAAAATAAAGTGGCTAAACCCTTAAATGGGGTAACTTCCCACTGAGTGTGCTTACCTAGCTTATAATTAAAGGGAATATGATGGTGTTCTCCACATTAAACATTAAAGCTAAGTTGAATAGCAGGATAAAACAATCCCAACTCCTGAGAAGGGCTTGGATTCACATTATTTCTATTCTGAGACTGAAAACATTATTATTGTAGCTTCTTGTGTTTCAGAGTGGTCTAAACTCAGTGTGACAGAAAATACTCGGTCTTCTCTCAGGCACAGCTGTACTAGTAGGATGGAAAGGTAAGTCAGGTCTCTTGCAGAGAAGAATTACTTATTTTAAATAAATGGTAGAGAAGATTAAATAGACTGTCAACAACACGCTAATCACCTTCAATTTTGCTGCCAGTAACTGTTCCCCACAGACCATGAAAGGTACTCTGATTTGACTTTTAGATGCCGGGCCATCTGTTTCCTGAACATCTTGTATTAATTGTCTGAAGGAATAGAAATTTGGCAAGCACATGTAGCTTAACCTGTCCATTCGTTCACATGAGATGCATCATTAGCGGTACACTATCTATCGTCCACAGTTGTCTCTCCCTTTGACAAGTCCAAAGTAATTAGGTCTGTGCAAGATGAATCCTGTCACACCAGGAAAGTCAATTGTTAATGCTGTCTTGTATTTATGCAATCTGTCTGTCAAATGATTACTTACAACAGAAAGGGACAGAATTAGTATAAGTAGTGTCTCTCTTGACAATGGAACTATACACAGTATCATATGTGACAATTGTGTTTTTCCTTACTAGGTAGCCCTGTTGTCTTCAAGAAAGCTGGGTTTTAAAATGGAACAAATTCCACTGTTGCCATTGGTGTAGTTAGCTTGGAGTTGTGCAGTCTGGTCATTGTTTCTATATCCTTGTTGTTACTGTGATAGAAATAATCATTAACAAGTTCTTGTCATTCTCTCTGGCTGTTTCAAGTGAGTTTGATGCTGCACTTAGATATAAGACACAAAAGTGCACTGAAATGGACACACTCAGAATCACAGAATACTCTGAGTTGGAAGGGATGCACAAGGACCATCCAGTCCAACTCTTAAGTGAATGGCTTGTACAGAGATCAAACCCACAACCTTGGCATTATTAGCACCATGCTCTAAGCACCTGAGATAATCTGAATCACTCAACAGTTTTGGTTGGGATTTTTCTCTTTTACACAAAATTATTTACTTCTCTAAATATTTATGGGGACCTCAAAGCTTCATTTATGGGTTCAACAAAGCATTTAGTATAATTACCTATTTACTTTTAGAAAGGGGAAAAAAATGAGGAAAACTTGAAGCCCTGAAATGTCACCATCACAGTTATGTTTGGTAAAATTTCATGGCATTCAGATCAAGGATACATTAAGGTATGACAAATCATTTTATAATCAAGATTTGAACTAAATTTATTTTTTTTTCTTGTTTGGATCAGTGCTAGAAAACCTGCAAAGTGCTAATGCAAGTGGGCAACAGACTACTTGTTAGCATTATTAGCAGTATACCAGATTTCTTGCAGCTAAAAAAAAAACTTAAGGAAAAAAATCAGCCAGGTACATTTTACAAATTTCCCCTGAGAACTGAGGCATAACAATACAAGTGCAGATGGTAAAAAATTCTATAAGATCGTAGGATTGGTTTAATACTTCAGGACAAGAGGATTGCATCTATGCTTTTCTTGTTATCAATGGACAGGTGTAGCAGTTTTAAATGAGGATCTTTTAAAAGAAAAGGAAGGAAAAAACCCAGCAAATTGCAAAATAGAAAAAAAAATAGCTTGAATTTGTACATTTAAAACACAGCCAATAAAATGCACTGCAGAAGAAAACCAGTGTAAATATCATGTCTCTTCATGTTTATTTATTAATGAGTGTCTTAAACGTATTTTCTACAATTTATTTAATTTTTTAGAGGTTGAGGGCAGATTTTTTAAAAAAATGCATCAAAAGGACACATGCCATAATCTAATCTCATAGATGATAACATTACATAAAAAGTTTGTGAACATTCTGAATTCCCTGTCAGTAGCTTTGTGCATCAGCAATAACACTAATTCTGTGTCCTTTTCATCCCTACATGTGAGCAAGCTGTTACTTGATTGACTTGAGATCTGATTTTTAAAAGCAGTGTGCAACACTCCACATGAAAAATCCATAACCACTACTGTTGAAATAAACGCTATTGCAAGCATTCAACCCAATTTTGACATGAGAAAATGTGTGACAAATACGTATTTTGAGGAACTTCTTAAAACTTTTCTTCAAATGTTTCTTGGGTTAAGATATTCTGCCAAAGGCTATACTTGATACTTACCTTTGTACACCTACATTCATACTTTTTGTATACATCATATTTTCCATAAAGGTTATGTTGTATCATTTTTAAAATACTTAAGATTTTGAAATAAGGACTCAACACTGATCAAGTATCCCTAAAATACTTTTTGACCACTCTTTTGCAAAGTTTTTCATCATACTGGATAATTTCCTTTTTTTCCTCCAGTTTCTTATCCTTACCCCTCTTCCTGTGTGAGCTGGGATCAGCTTCAAAGCAGAGGATTTTTTTAAGTGACTGAACATTAGTTCTGTGTTACTCCAGGTATACCTGACCCTTTTTAATTATGTTGAAATAGGTCCATGGTGGTGCAGAGGAGAAGGCAGGCTTGCTTTGAGCAAACCTGTCTCTTTTATCTTCTTTAAAGTACCTTCTGTAGGCAGCTTCATTGAAGCCAAGGTAGCAAACTGTGCTTCGTGGGAGAAAATAGTCCTGAACACTTGGGCCAACAAATGCTGCCAGAATTTCCCAGCATCTGAAGGCGCTGTCCGTGCTGGGTTCACAAAACCATCGTGTGGCGTGTATATGAGAGATCTCTTCAGCATGACAGAACCTGTGATCCCATCTAAGAAAAAATATATAAACATAAACCTAAATTGAGTGATGGGATTTGAGGATAAGCGTTCTGAATTTTTATGCATTTGGTAAGTAGTTACTGGAGAGAAGCACATACCTTAATTAAAGAGACTTCTTTCATTTCCACATCTTTTGATGGAAGTATTAAAAAAAATCTTAAAATATTTTAATAGTATCAGGCAATATCATACTAAAAGAGTTCACAATGTTGACCAGGAATATTTGCATCTCCTTCAAAAATGCAGCTGTTTGAGAATTTTCTGACCTTTCTTTTATTCTCATATTCTTGACTCTTCTTCCATATATATATGTAATGTTAAAAAATTATATTGTCCTTTCCTTCTTACATGGATGAGCTGACATTCACTGAATGGCACCTCTGTGCTAGTCTCAGCAACTGAGACATAGAAAGAGAGGCAGTAGGAGAAGAGAAGGGCATTCATACTGGTTTTATGACTGTAGTCTCCATACAAATTGTTACACTTTTTCTTGCTGATTTACAAATTTTTATCCTGCGTAGCTTTCAATTCAAGAGTGTTCTCCTAAATTGCATAAAAGAGCTCAAGATGACCCACTGCAAACTAGAAGTATAATCAAAACCCAAACATGTCAGAAATACTTGTTTTGAAAAGCATAAGCTAATTAATAACTTTTTATAAGCACATAACTAAATCTTTTTTTTTCCTGTAGTCACGGGATTAGAATTCCATAGAAGCTCAACAGGAACACTGAGGGTAAAGTACAATATGCATATGAATGTATGTTCGGTATGTATTTTCCGATCTGGTCCTATCTTATAATGTTACTTCATAAGGATAATACAGAAAGTTCCAATTTTTAAGACATTGCCTAAGACCCCAAATTTTCTATAATTTTAGAGTTGGAAGCCAGTCTTAATAGTAGTTGAAGTCTTCTCTTCAATGAGTATAGACACTCATTCAGCATTTCCAAGGCTCACCTTGGAAAATCCCCAAAGCACTTGAGGTTATCAGCCTGATATACAAGAATCAGTATTAAACATTTGAGAAAAGTACTCTTGAGCTAAAAAAAGATAAATCTATGGTTACAGTATTTTTTTAAAAATATTTTTTTTTTCTGTCAGAAAAATATAGCAAATATTTACAATAATAATTTTAGGGGGAAAACTGAGAAACTAGAATTTATATGGCATTTATAAGATGGTTCCGTCTTTTAATTTTTTTTTTTCTGGAAAGAGACTGCTCACTTTGTTCTTGAAAAGTATTAAGAGCAGTTATCTTTATGGTTAGGTGAAAGAATATATAAAAAAATCCATCTCAAGGTAAAAGTGAGAGAGAAGTTATAGGAAAAAGGCTTACAAGACTACCTTTGATTTTACTTTAGCACCATGTTCTTTCATATTCTTGTTCTGAACTTCAGGGTTTAGAAAAAAATGTAGAAAACCCTTTAGTATCTTCTATGCAAATTAAAGCACTTACCAACAGATTTCTTTCTTGTATTAGTCACAAATACATGAATCTGAGATAACAAATCTGAAATAAATTCATAATCTCTGGGTCAGAAGCATGACGTCAGGAAAAAAGATGTTTAAAATTATAAAAAGGAGGAAAAAATCCCTTTACATTAATTGTTTGCACACTGGGATGTATGTGATATAGTATTTGTATCAAACTTTCTTAGTTACCATAACAAATTTAAAATTACAACCATCTCAAGAAAGTTTTGCTTCATTATATAACCATTATTTTGGTAAGTATTACAACTATTTGTGTCAGCTTGTTTCCACTTAAATGAATAGATTTTTAGTCTTTCAAGTCTCTTTTACTATTTCCATGATATTTGAATTATATATTTCTTTCTTTCACTAATTTGCTACTGTTTGTTATGTCGTGGGTGGCTTATAGAAAGCCTGAACGAATTGTGCAGTTTGAGGGAGCTTGGTTTTAAACCTCATTATGTAAAATATAGAGGAATTTAGTAAGAGAGAAAGCCATGAAATTAGGCTGCCCGCACTCTACTCTTCACTGGAGAAAGGCTGACAAAAGAAAGGATATCTGACTAGTTGCTGTTTGAAATAGACATAAAGAGCAACCAGTGATCAGAGAAGCAATAACGACTTGGGAAGCTCAGTCCCTCCAAATCAAGTACTGAAAGCAGCCAAATTGATAGAGGCTGGTCCGACTTTATCCCAAACAGCTAAACTTTTGTCCCTGCTGCAAAACCTTCTACAGGGGTTCCACAGAGGAACGTAGCACAAGCTAAGGAGAAGACTGCAAAAATGCGGACAGGGTGTATTAGAAGAAAATTGGAAAGGGGTGGAGAGGGGCATTCTGGCCTTGAAGAATTTGAGTATTGCACAGAAATTATTATGAAATATTTGAGAAGAAAAAAGCTTCACAGTGGAGAGATGGGGATGAAGTAGGATGGAACAAATGCAGAGCAACAGAGAGAAAGGGGCATAAAAGAGGTTGGAGATGTGTAAGCAGACTCTTGGTCAGTGTGCTTGTCTCACCAACCCTGCAGCTGACCATCACCCCTCATTTCCTGGTCAACCTCTGGTTTTAACCATTTTCTTTCTCAGCGCAGTCTCTATTCTGCACACGTGACCCATAGCAAACTATCTGGGAAGCAGGAGGTGTCTTGATTAATGGGGATACCAGGGGTCCTGGAGCTGGTTCACTGGAGACTTTAGATCTGATAGCAGGACCCCAGAGAGATGGAGCATCTGGGAATCAAACACTGGTGAGATCTAGGAAAGGTATTTTCCCAGAGAGTCCTGAGAAAGGACTGGGTAGTCACTCAGGCAGTTTCTGTTTTAAGTGAGTGCCTGTTAATCTGTTTGCAAGCAGCTGTGCCTGCAGAGACCTTGTGTGTGGCCGTGAGGGTGTAGTGTTCAGCTTCATTCCTGGTGAGGCCTGGAAATGGGACTGGAGCTGATCCTGTCAGTCAGCTCTGGAGGGAATGGACCACCTGCATCTTTCAATCCACTGGGTTTGGCTATATATTATATATATATTATATACTCTAAGTATACCTACTAATCTTAATATTTCAAAATGTAGGGTCTGCAATTGTTTTCACCCAGGAGTCTTTTTTTTCCCTTTTTTCTTTTTTTTTTTCCACAGGGGATGTGTGAGGGTAGGGGTGTGGAGTTTTGCATACTTTGAAGGGGGGGCATTTTTTTTTCCCCACTTATCATTAGCTTGGATCGTATTTGGAGTGGGGGTGAGAACGGAAAAGTTATTTAAAGGTATTAAACATGGAGGTGCAACTATCTGTTTTGTTATCTCAGTGAAAAGTTCAGTTGGACTCAGTACAAATCTTGACTGTCAGGAAGTGACCGGAGATATCCTGACTCATCTCCCTGTAGCTCATGTTTTGGCTGGCTTTGATGTTTAGGGTATGCAGCCTGCAAACCTGGACTGAACTTTTGCCTTTGGAAAGGAGATTCTGTTTCAGGATTCCTTTACTTTTTCAATAATTCATGCTTCACGCATTACTGTGTCATGTCTTATACCACAAGTCTGAGGTGCAATTTTGTTCCCATGAAAAGTTGCAGACCAAAGCACTTTCTTCCATGACTGTTATAAAGATAAAATACTGCAGGGCAGGTTATCAAGATATTGAAAGGATTAAATGAGGTTAGAAACATCTTCGGGGGTTCACTTTGTACAAGAAAAAACTTTTGTGAAGAAAAGGGACTAACAAGTTGTATCACCCGAGAGAGAGCATGTTCTTTTTTGAGTCTCTTGAGGCTATCATAGAACCTTACAGGGGCAAAGTAATAGAAAACAAAACATTATTGATTTAGATTTAAAGGGAAGCATAAGACATGAAAACACTTTATATAAATTTATTGTAACTGCTACCACCAAAACTTTCAGCTTAAGAAGTAGTTTGTATTACACTGCTATTTTTATTTGCTGTTTCTACCTGTTCATAACATTCTTAATTTTCTTAATATTTGACCAGCTAAACAAAGATTTCGGGTTTACACTATTTTTTTGTAAACATTCCTTTTTCAAAGGGTTTGCAAACTAGTGATTTCAAGACACAAGTGGAAAGCACTCCAATTTCCTTTAGATACTAATCATCAAGGGCAGAAATGCATCAGGCAGCACTCAGGTAAAAATGTTGACCTAACAAGATGTACTGTGATGTGATCTTGCAATATTAAGCTTTACTTAATACTTTTCCCTGCCTTCATGCCCAGTGCATCAATTTTAACCAACAACCTTTCTAGTACATCTCAAAGAGTTTATATCTAATACCCCTCAGAAGTCCAGAATGTTTTAGATTTCATCATTTCCCAAATTCAGCACATTCA
>VZTG01009681.1:942823-977336 GCA_013397845.1 Melanocharis versteri | reverse complement strand
CGTTGACTCCATAAAAGAGCTGTGCCATCGCTTTCTTCACCATGCATCGCTTTCTTCACCAAATTCCTGCCAGAGGTCCTGCACCTTCTAAGCTGCTGGTTTTACACACCAAACAAGGCATCTCCAGGAATGCTTAAATACCTCTAGGAAGGATTTATTTCAAGAAGTTTTTGTACAAGCGACCTTTCTGCATTTCTTTTCTCCCTGCCTCCTGGAAACTTCTGTCCGCTTAGATACGTTACAGCAGTTATGTTTCCTGACTGACAATTATCTCATAATGAAAAACAAGTCACAATTAATAAAGCTCAAAACTAATACCTGCTAAACTCATTTAATGATTTAATGAAGTAGGAGAGAGTCTTATGAAAAGATTTTAAAAGCAAGAGAGTCAATTTCCAATTAGAGCCCACAGTCATTTGAGAGCCTGCAGGCTCCCAAGGTAAGAGATGGGGAAGAAAGGAATGGGGGGAAAACCCAAGCAGACATTTTTCTGGTGTTTTCCTTTGTATCCTTCTGGAGAGAAGACTGTCCTCTGCTGCTCGTGCTGAACCAGCCCCTCCAGGTGCACATAACTCCAAAGACACCATGAGTTCAATTTACCCCCCTAAATGTGATTCTTGAATGATGATACACCTTTAAATGTTTTTGCACTCAACCAGCTCTGCTAATAAGCCTAAAACTAATTTTATGTTGTGCTATTCATTAATCACTATTATGGAAGAAAAATGCTGAATGCAGGGGATACCCTATAGAGGAATTTTCAGTGTCAGACTTCTACCAAGTGTACACCACGCCAACAACAGCCTAAATGAAAATACATAATCATTTCTAAAACAAAGGACTGGAGGAAAACACCACCATCAGACTTTCAAACAACAGACAAAACAAACAACAGGTGTTTAGGAAGAAGGTTTACCCTATCCAGTTTTCACACAAATTACATCAGACCCCAGTTTAGTTTATAAGGCACTTAAATTTTTGGGGAAGAGAAAGAAAATTCATAGCAACTTCAACAGGCTTTGCCAGAAGCTGACAACTGCAGGCAGTGAAGAGAAGGGCAGACAGGCAGCTTGAAATCAGTGGATGTGGAGAAGTCAGATCCAGCTCAGCACCCAGATTTAATGCAGAATGGGGTCACTTCTCTTTTTCAACCCATTATATCTGCAAGCACACTTGATCTGGGATACCCCTTTTGCCATCTGCAGTGATAATCCTAGCATTTATCTACTTATTTTGCCCCAAAAACTGGTCACTAAGTAGTTCTACTAATTAGATGGTAATATCTCATTTCTGGACCTGTCAGGTGGCACCTCTCTGACGTCTCCAGCTCTAGGGAGAGTGACAGTTTCCAGTCAGGCTCCAGAAAGCTCACCTAAGGCTGTACACCCACGAGACTCCCCTGGGATTTCAGAGCAGCTAAATAGCTGAATCCCTCTCAGTAACCCATGAAACTCTCTACTGCTGGGAAGTTTTTTTTCAGGTGAAAAATCCTCTAGTTTATGCCCAGGTAACATAAATTTAAGTCCAAGAGGATCCACAGAGGAACTGCAGGATTTTACAATGGCTGAAATAATGAATACACAAATCTGCAGAGAGCTGGATCAAATCTCACCTTTCATTCTGAACACACTCACAAACTTCTCTCTGTTTGCAGTTTACTATGGAGTTTATGCTGCTGTTATGCATGACTGTCACAGCTTCTCCCACTGTCACTCTGAGTGTAGCACCTGCACCAGCAGGGCAGGGACAGGTAGGACCACATGGCACAGACAGGAACAACCTGCAGGGTTGTTTACACTCCATTTCTCCTCTCCTTATGATTTTCAGCAGTGAAACTCTTTTATCTCCCTTAACCACTGGCTCCCCCACAGTACATGGACACGCTGACACATGAAGCAGCTGACAACCACGGCAAACTCCACAGAGCAGCTCTCAACTGGCAACATGCTCTTCACGTGCCTTACGCCTGGGAGAGTCCTCTACTCATCAGAATATTATATTTATTAGCTACCCGTATTATGTATAAAATGAAAAAATCAAAAAATGAAAAAAATCATTCGACACTCCTTCATTTTGAGGCTGCTAAAGGTCACCCTGCCCTGAGAAAATTTTGGAAAGTGTAATAAAAATGGCAAATACAACACAAGATCCTCCCCTCCTGCCCACCCACACTCACCTTTTCTCATAAAATAAAGAATTCTAAGACACCAAGACAAGACAAAGAGTAGTTGAGTCACCTGCACTGCTGTAGCAATCACCAAACCAAGAATGACAGAGCTTCTTGCAGACCTGAGCGTGACCCAACCAGTGGCAGAACCGAGCTGTAAATTGCTGAAGCTTCATCTTTTTACACTGCTCACATCTGGCTCATCAATGGTTTACGCTGGCTCCCATCTCGTCAAGCCACACAGGATTTTTATTTTCTTTTTACTGGACCTATAGAAGTTTCACGTACTTAAAAACAAAAATCCTCCCATAATTTTGGCTGGTGCCAATGTATGTTCAGCTCCTGAAAATGTGTATTTCCAAGACAATCTGTTTCCAACTGTATACAAACCAAACTGTGAAGTTGGAATCACTTTGCCCATTGTTCCCTTTTATTATATATATATATTTTTTTTTTCTCCATGCCCAGGGCTCTCACAAGGGTTTGCAATATAAGATAGAGCTGCCAAAAGAGCAGATTTAATCTTTTTTCAGTTTCTGAGCTCCAGAAATTTCACTGTGAAAGCTTGCAACTGTGCACAGAAAATGTATGTCAGTCAACAGCAAACCTCTTCTGTTCCTTGTGTTTTATGGACCTCCTCACAAAATGCACACAGGAGCCTAAGATGACAGATCACAATTTAAAAATCTTGTGCCAGAGGGATCCTGAGCTGTTTACCAGTCCCTGATATACAGACTACGTATCTTACATACGTAACTTTGATGCAAAGTGCTTATTTCAGAATGTAAGGCCCCAAACCCCAGTTTTCTCTCCAAAGCCGGTGCTCTCCAGAAGAAAAGAACTATAAGCAAATTCAAAAGCTGTTCTGCAAAATCCCCATGAATTTTCCCAGCTCATTCAGCAGCTCGGCCTTGGGTACAGCTACACTGGATGGTGACAACATCAGGTATCTTGGACCTCTGAGGCTCCATGGGAGAAACAACCTCCCCCTGCTCAGCCTGTGAAAAATAAGACTCATCAAAGACTTCACATGGGCAAATCACACCCTTTTTCTACACGTAGCAGAACAGAGCCACAAAACTACACCACGCCAAGGGTCAGGCAGAGTGAGAAGGGACACGTGCCACTCCCCCTGTTGCACCCAGGAGCATCTCAGGCTCCCTTTGCCCATCCAGGAGAGCAGGTGTGTTCAGAAATTAGGAGCTCAAAGGGGTATTTGCCACGGCTGTCACTGAACACAACAAATCAGTGCCACAAACCTCGTGAGCAAGAGATCAGCATCACCACACCCTTCCATCCAATCTAAGCCGCTTGGATGGGAGAACATTATGATTTTATACTACATTCCTGCAAAATATAGGTGTAACTTAGCCAGTGCTTACTCACAGCTTCATTGAATTGCTGAACCAGGATTGATTTAAGCCCTTACTTACACTGCCTTGTTTAATCTACATCTATATTTGGTTGGAATTATTACAGAAGCACTTCTGCGGCACCCAAACCCCCTGAAAAAGAGAAGCACTGCCTTGATTTCCCTGTCTTCTCTTCCACAGCCTGCCTGAGGAGAAACAGGAAATATTTTAGGAAGTTATTCTCCTTCTCTTTTTAATAAAACGTTCTCTCCCTCTACCCCCAAATCAAATTTAAATACACAACAATAAAACACGCATTAGTCTTCCTGTCAAAAATTGCAATCACATCTCAGGTAGAGCACAGCGACTCAGCCCCAAGGCTGTAGTTAGCCAGGTTTCATTTGACTATTATGTTCTCCAGGAAAAACAGAAAGAAATCTATCTATGCTGACACAATCAAGATTGCAACAGCCAAAACACCACAGCTGTTCTTTGAATATTTCAGATGATGCTCTGCCATCACTGATAATACCAGGACCGCCTGTCTCTTCCAGTGCTCTGCTACAATAATCAGCCTGCCAATAGGAATATCTGCCACCCTCCCAGCTGCAGAGGATCCTCTAAACATTTAATCTTGGCTATTATTTCCTCCCTGCAGGGCTGTGGTTTTGCATCACAGGCACTGGAAGCAGACACTGCTCAAGATAAATGAGGAATTTAGCTGCCCCAATGTACCTCTAAGGGCAGGCAGCCCTCAGACTCAGTTGTTGACCCCTGCAGGACAGCCAAGTGTTCTACCACGTTCTTGCACTAAAGCTGTGTTTTTGTTGTTTCCACTGCAAAACCCTGGTCAAACTGAAAATGCAAATTTTAGAATAAGAAAAGAAAAAAAAATTAAGAAATCATTTATTAGGCTGCCCTTCACTAACAAAGGAAAAGTCAGGGAAGAGTAACCATTTCATATTTTAACACAACTCTGTGAAAACCAGGTCTTCAAGATGACATGTCTTTACATCAGGCATTTTCAAAAGCCCAGATCTTTGGGACATCGCTGGTATTTATGGAAGTCCCGCCTCACGTACAGTATCTTCCTGAATGGCATGCAAAACTTAACTGTGGAGCTTTCGGAGGCGTAGGGAAGTCTGACTTTTTGTCTTGAAATACCATGCTGTAGTATTCAAAAATGTGCTGACAGCGTGGACAAAGCACTCATGACAAAAAAATAAATACATGGATTTAAAGAAACAGTTGTGTAAGATGTCTTTTTCAGATGCAAACCCTGGCAGCTCCGAGTGAATAATACTAAATTGACAAAAGACCACTTCCCTCAGCTATTCTCTATTGCACAAATGCCAATAAGCTCTCTGAACATATAGCAGGAGAATCCAGTATTTAAGCACGGCCTGAGAAACCACAGAAACCCTCTAATATATTATTATAATCTATAAAGATTCAGTAAAGGGGTTAATTAGGGATTAAGCAGTCATGCTTACTTGTGTATCTTTAGCCTGGTGATTCTTAAAATGCAGTAATATAGGGAGATCTTAAAAACAGGAGGAGTGGGATTCCTCCTATGGATCTTTAGCCATCCAAACACACAACATCTTGCCACCAGTCAGTGTTGCCAGCAGTCTGGGACAGAGCCTGGTACTGAAATGGGGCAGTTCTACTGCAAATGACTGCTCCTGATGGGATTAAATCACACTTAGAGACACCCATTTATACAAGAGGGGTCCTGGCATGCTCTTAGTACTCAAGCAAAATTATATTTCAGCATCTTTTAAACCTAATTGAAGTCAACCCCTCCAGTTTTTGTATATAGGTTGACTTAGATTTTGGTTCTTTTGCTTTAAAGAGCTTATCAGGGTTTTCCAGCAATTTGTAATTGATTTCACCCTCACTGAAAACCATTAATTAGTATCCTGCAAGCAGGGTTTTCCAAGTTGGACTCGCAGCAAACAAGGATAGTTTCCCCAGAAGCTGATTTAATGCCCTGGTTTGACATTCATTACCAGACTGGGAGGAATCCTGCGTTCAGAGGACTGGCCAGCAACTGCTTCAGTAAATAAACTCTCTCAGACATGTGCTCAGCCCACAGAAATTTACTTTTTTGTCCTAGGATGCCACAGTTTCTTTCTTGGTCAAGACAAAGATGGCTTTCATCACCCTGATGTTTTAATTTGGGATTCTACTGGCAAGCTAAAATACCAATTAAAATAAGTAGCAGATTCAGTACTGGCAAGCTGAGATAGAAATAGAACAAGCCAAACACTCAAAAATTCCTCCTTGCCTGGAAGTAACATGATACATAGGAAAGAAACTTCAGTTCCAGTGGGTTACGGTCAAGAAAAGACAAGAGCCCAGTACCCCTCAGGTGATTCAAATTTCTTTAGACACCTACAGCTGCCCACATTCATTCTAACGAGCTAAATTCGTGCAGCAAAACCAGTGCTGCTGCTGCCCTACCCTCACTGCGTTTTTCCTGAAAACTATCCCTGTGGGCTGCGAAGGAATGTAAAACGATCTGGACTTAACGGTGGAGGACTAAGCCTTGCCTTCATAAATCATTCATTAATAAATACCAGAAAGCGAGGCTACAGACCTTAATCCCCGAAAAGCCGGGCGAGTGCCGGGCTGTGATCTTGGGAGGGCTCTCGCCACACCGCGCGTCAAGAGTGCACGAAACAAGTGTTAACAGCCCCGAGCACAGCTGGGCATCAGCACAGGTTCACAGGGCAGCTCCTGGGTTCCTCGGCTGCTCCGACACAGATGAACGGTCACACTCCAAAACAGCTCCAAAAATTTCTAAACTCCTCAGATCAAGGCAGGGAGGATGCGCCGGCCGAGGCGCCGACGCCTACGGTCATTTTGGAGGTGAAGTTTGCGAGGAGACAAGGGGAAATGTCTTTCGTAGCAGGATGGAAAAAGTTTAACCTTGACGGGTAAATAAGAAATGAAACTGTCAGAGATTATTTCAGAAACCTCAAAGCGAATTACCTGAGAAACATTTTACTGAGCCCCATGCAACTACGCCGTGTATTTTAAACAGTCAAAGGGTCACTGTCCTTTTTTTTTCCCCGGCATTTTTCTTGACCTGGGGCTAAGGCTGGTGTCATTTCAGCTGGGGTTTCTCTCTTTTCATGACTTGTCCTGTGCTCATGGGCGGATTCCTTGAAACTGGCTTGTGACTTCCCCGAGAAACTCTTTTGATCTGAGAGAGGGAGAGGGATGAAAAGAAGCCACTAATCGAAAGAGAACTACAGCAGGGCTGTGCTGGGAGAGGCATCCTCCGGCTGGCATCGCCTCCCTCCTCCGACAGCGAGCGACCGTCTCACTTACAGCCCATCCCAGGAGGGCCAGACCCGACGCAGGCACGGCTTGCAGAGAGGCTCCATTTATATTCCCAGCTGGTTCACCTGTTTTCTGCAAATTTTGCAGTTACACTGCAGACAGATCAATGCCGTGATTTGCTTCCAGCAGGGTGGTGGGAACCCCCTCTGGCGCTTCCTATTTTTAAACAACTGAAGTTGTTTTATATTTCCTAAACCATATTGATCCATGAGGCTAATGATAGTTTTTCTCAAAGCTCTATTTTGTTCGCTCTGTCACAGAGGGAGCCCTGGAAATTACAATTAGTGATACAGGAAACGATTGAAATCTATTTTACTGCACAAGTCTGCTCCTGCTATGTGCAAAGCAGAACAATAACCACAAATTCAGTCGCTCCCACATGGAATCACGGATGGATGACTATACTAGCAATGAAGAGGGCTCACATAGGGTGCAACAGCCACCATACATCTTTAATTTACACCATATTGTCCATTATATGAACGAAAAATAAAAATAACATGGGCATAATACTACGGTTTGAATAGACGGAAATATATGCACAGCTCCTCCCCCAAAGTAATTTAATTTTCAGCGTGCCGGTGGAATGAGAAAATTAGTTTTGTTTTTAAAATAATTCCTTGTCCTCAGTGGGAAAAAGTCACAGTCAGTCAAAGTAACTTGTTAACATAAAGGGCATTTATCAAAATAAACATATCAGAAAGGGACCTCACCTCTGACAGACAGACCTACGAAATCAAAAAAAAGAAACACCCACCCAATCTGTGTTTGGAAGTGGCCACGTCTGACAGGAAGCAGAAGGAATGAGCAGGTTTGGGTCACCAAGAGGCTTTTTGTCATTCCCTCCCAGTACACATACGCCTTCCCAGGGCTCAGTCACGGTTCCCTGCTGGAAAGGATGACACCAGGTGCCCACTCCTTGTCACCTGGTGTTGTCACCTACATCTGCCAGAAGTAATTGTAATGCTACAATAAAACAGTCACTTTTGGAGGAATAAAAATGAAGAATCATCCCCTCCCCCTGTAAAAAAAAAAAACAAAAACAACAAAAAACCAAAAAAAACCCCACATCTCCGTGTTTTCATCATCTGGATCTAAACCACTGTTTCTCCTCTAGAAAAAAAATTTAATTCGCATTTCCATAAAATGGTACTGCTGGGAATTAACAAGCTAATAAAAAGGACTTTAAGGATGCATTAAACTTGGGTTGGGGAACTCTCTAGTGCTTGCAGCATAAATGCTAATAAAATTATAAATCTGTTATTAACTTTTTACATCCCTGCCAAGTGATAAAGACTTTTTTTAAAAAGGCATTAAAAAAGGCTAGAGATGTACATTATACAATAAAAAAACCAAGTAGTCCAGACAATACAAAAATTACTTACACCATATGAATTCTCTGTACAGCTCTGAAAAAACACACACCTGTCTCCCCAAGGCAATCCAGGACTGATGTCTGATATATTGTGAAGGGGAAAAAAAAATCATTTTTCCTTTAAAATCGGAATAAAGCAGGATTCCACCATCGTTTGCCCCAGGGGCTGGACTTCCCCAGGCTTTGATTACCTGACAATAAGATGTTTATGTCAAGCCCTGGCTGACAACTCCTCACGTTCCCCCATTAGAGCCCTACAACTTTCTTGCTGTACTTAATACTCCAACCTGTTCAGTGCACTCATTGTTTCAGCCACGAACAACCCCCAGCTAATTGCTACACGTGGAAGGGAAGTTAAAAGGATGGTCCTTGGAGACTGCTACGTCTGCTTCCAAATGAATATAATTAGCAGAGAAGCGGAAAAGATTGTAATTGCTTCAGATTTAGTGGTATAAGGAGGGATTTAGGGATTAATATTTTGGGGAACAACCAGTCTGCCAGCTCAGTATTTGGGAATGCAGAGTAAGGCAAAGGACCTCACACACGATCCACAGTCTTGCAGGATGGAAATCAAGGCAAATGGGTCAGAGATGAGAGCAGAGAGGCTCACTGGTGAGACGACCTCCAGGCACTTCCAGGGAGCTGACATGAACCAAACACACCACAGGGAGGTCCCAGCCACTGGCAGAAGCAGGTCTGCCTCGTCCAATGGCACAAAAACGAATATTGTCACAGGGAGAACCCAGAGTGCTCCTTCCAGCGCTGCCGGGTGCTCATGGTTGGCAGCTGAGGTGGCACAGAGATGGGCACGTTCCAAGCTCAGCGCAGGGGCAGATCCAGAAGTTCTGCTGCGGGACAGCAATGGTTTCAGCCATCCCCACGAGCTCTTCTACAGACAGGGAATTTTGGAACTGCCTGGGTTTGCAATACTGGGCTCATGGCTCACCCCTCGTGCCGAGTCCCACAATGCAAGGGCTGGAGAGCTCAGCCTCCAACAGGACCTCCCTCACCGTCCAGCTGATCCACTCATCCCATGCAGTCCATTACTTTCTCCAGCATCATGCTGCTGGGGAAAAAAGCATTTGGAACATTCTCAGATGAGATAAATGCCTGTTTAGGCACCAGAATAGAGAGTTCTGTTTTCAAAAATCCTTATTAACAGAGAGCCATCTGAGGTCTAGGAAGTGCTGAGAGCCATGCAATTTTCCCAATCCAGCTCTTGTTTAAGTGAATTAATGGATGGTGAATAACTGTTCAGTCTGAACTCAGGGCTGTGTGCTGAGGTTTTCAGCTTCTGCCCAGTAGCGGTACCTTTAATACACTGACTCAGAGTAGCAGGAAAAAGTAGACAAGCAGTTGGAAGAGGAAAGCACAGCCTCAAACAGCTATGTTCATTTTCTCTATACTGTCTACCTTGAAATATAATCCTCTTCTACGAGAAGCGCTTCATTCATAGCCCTCAATCATCACAGTTCACTTCATAGTCTCCCTTAAAAACAGCACTTTCATTTACTCAATACCAAAATCAGTTCAATGAGATTATTTTACTCTGCATTTCCCCTCTTGTGTGCCTTGAACTAAAATCCAGCCACAGCAGACTCTAGCCACTCCCCGGGTTTCTGCCTCCGTAAAGCCGTGTGTCTGTCATGCAATCTAACTGCAGAACCAAGGGTGCCCCAAGATAACTGATTTTCTCCCTGCCTCACAAAACCTGTTTTTCTCCCAGTCCCTCACAGACACAACAGATATCATTTCACCGTGCATCTCAAGCCACACCGGGTATGTTGCCACGGAAACATGAAACCAACCGAAACAGGCAATAAACGCTCACATGGTTACAAGTCCCCAGGTCCATTGGTCCTTCCTTCACCTTTCCCTTCTTTTCCAAGACGGGGAAAACGTGCTGCCAGTATGATTCAGCCAAGCATGGATGCCTAGAGGTGCTCCTCTCTCCTCCCAGCTCTTCAAGAAGCTCTCCAAACTTGCTTTTAGACAAAGTCGACGTCAAGAAAGCACAAGCAGCACCCACGGAGGGCTCAGCGAAATGCGCTCTCCACCACGATGCCGTCCCAGCATTTCCTGCAGGCAGGACATTCACCAAAGTCTGCAAAGCACGAGGCTGCAGCACCTCACCGCACCCTCCTGTGCAGTCACCACGCACCTGGGTGGCTACACAGCTGGTCCCGTGGGTTTTTAGGGTTTTGGGTATATGAAAGGACAAATACTGTTCATCCCTGAATGTTCCTTCGAGTTACAGGGATATAGTATCAATCTCACAGGAACGTATTTGTGCTTGTGTCATGATCCACTTATTAAAGTTCTTAGAAATGCCTCTGCCCAAATTAAGGTGCAAATGAGACCGTATGCCAGTGACAGTAGTATGGGGTTTATTTGATAGTAAATATGAGAGAGAGAAAAGAGAAACAAAAGAAGAGAAAGAAGCAGAAAATAGGTGGGTAAAAAATAAATTTCACTTCCAAAGATTCCTTATGTAAATCACATGCCAAATTCAGGGGCCACTGAGACCAATGGGACTCTCCCCAGCAGTTGCAATGTCACCACCCTCACAGCAGTGAAGCCTGTTGTGCTTTAAGACATTTCAGAATTTCTCATTTTCTCCCTTTTGAACGACACCACTGAAAAGTGTCACTCAAACTCAATTTCTCAATTCGAAATCTTTGTACAAATGCACAGCTAAAGAATGCAACAAAAGCGACATAACTAAGCCAATAAAAGATTGCTTGATCTGTTTTTATGCTATGTGATTCTAGGTCATGCTAAATCACTGGTTTCTTGTTAACAAAAACATACAAAAGCCCAAAAATTACTTCTCTCCTCCTGCCTGCCCCCTGCTAGCTGATTGCCCCACCCTGTATTTTCTCAACAAGCTTTGAATAAAGCAGGGTCTAGCCCAAAAGTGTTTGAATATCTAAAAATACCATTATTTTCCCTCAAGACTGAGCAAATGGCAAACCAAGTAGCATTTTTTAAAACCATGCATTACCTACACAGAAATGGCAGATTACTGTTTCAAAGTGCATCAAAAACATGAGTTACAAAACCCTGCAGTAAATAAGGAGTTTGGGTGGGTTGACACTTTTCAGCATCAAGCAGCTGAGCACGAAACACTTTGTGGCTTTGCAGGTGGATCCACCAGTGCCAGGGGTGACTGTGGTTGCAGCAGAGAGCACCAGCTCACCCTTTAAACAGTGACTGCCCACTGTGGCATCC
Organism: Melanocharis versteri; assembly: GCA_013397845.1. NCBI lineage: Eukaryota > Metazoa > Chordata > Aves > Passeriformes > Melanocharitidae > Melanocharis > Melanocharis versteri. The sequence continues at coordinate 965,860 of VZTG01009681.1, read as the reverse complement.
CCTGTGCCACTCACTGCTGTCCTCACAAAGACAAACGGAAATGGAAAAAACCTAACCTCCCTCTGGGATTAAATCAGCTGAAAAATCAGAGCTCCACGTTGGTAAATACTAATTGCTCATGAAGGCTGGTGTTGAGGGGAATATTCTTCTGCAATATGCACGAAATAGATTTTCAGGGTTGTATGATTTTAACGCAAACTAGTCTCACCTACAATGTTTATTTTACTCTCAAATAAGCAACTACAGGAATCCAGAATTAAAACAAATCAAAAAGGACAACAAAGAGAACTCTTGATTTCCTCCACAAGTTCTCTCTTCACTTGTTATAATGTTTAAGTACCTAACGGCTGTTGATTAACTCCCCTCTTTATCATCAGTTGATCAACATGCAGCTCCTACTACATCAAATTACCTTAAAATGATAAAAATCAACAGAGTGTGTTGTTTTCCCCCATTAGAATGTATGAAATCATACTTGAGAACGATACCAGAATAACTCTGGAAGACACAGGAGATGGCTGCTCAGCTCAGAGTTTGACAGTACTCATTTCGATTCTAGTCATGTTTTGAAAAGTCCTTGGACCAAACTTCTCAAGAGCAAAAAAGTAGTTTGGACCAAATTTTTCAGACTGACTTCCTTCTCTGTTTTGCTAAGCTCTGAAACAAGACAGGATCTGTTATTACACATACCATTCAGATTTAAGTATTTCCATTAAGTAAATGAGAAATAAATACACTGATGTTAGGAAACTCACTGCAAAACACACAACAACCAAATTTCCTGGTGTTTTCGCCGCAGAGCAGCTGCAGCATTGCAGACCTCGTTTTGGTATCAGATAAATTGACCATAACTAATTTAGTTATTATGCTAACTTGTCTATTTTAACTAATCCACAGGAATAGAGAAGGAACACAACTCAAATTGGGAGTTTGCTGGCAGTGCCTTCTATCAAACTGGAAAGGGACGGTATTCATATTAATGGGATTTTCTGACAAATACATGTTCTCACATAGCTGACAAAATACAGAGACATGTTTCAAATTACATTAAGGTTATGACAAACTAAAAAAAGAGAAAGTAATATTCAAGACTCCTTCGACTCCCTTGTGGGGTTGAGCAATGCAGTACGCTCTGTGAACACAGTTCTGATGTGACAAAGGGACAGCTCTAAAAAAATCATTCCACCACTGGTCTTCAAGGCAAAAATGGAAGGCACTAAACTGTAAACATGCACTTTTCCTAACATACCAGAGGTTTCTCTTTCTCTTTCTCTCTCTCTCTCTCTCAGGGAAAGAGTGGCACCAGCACGTGACTTGTGTTCACCACAGCACGAACGAGACACATGGCTGGTGTCAAACACATCCTTGGAGATAAAGCCCTGAATTTCCTCATTTCTTCATTGCTTTTGTATTCCAGAACTAGCAAATGTACTAGACCAATAAACAGCATGGTACTTGAGGACTGGTTTCCTTTAGAGTTTGCAATTCAGTATCAGATGATCTGGCTGACCTGCAGAAACCCACACAGATGCCAGCCAAGCATTTTTCCACGGCTGCTGGCTGTTAGTCAGAACCAGAGCACAGTTATTACCATACATTCCATGTTTCTAAGCCCATCTGAGGAAAAGAATATAACCATGGAGATTTTTTAATACACCTCGACAGCATATACTGTTTTCTGTTGTTCCAGCAAAGCCACAGAGAAGTGTTGTGGACATGGCACAGCACACACTGGCACAATCCTAAGGTCTTAGGGCCAGCTGCCTATGTCTTTTTTTAATAAACCCTGATTATCTTAGGAGAAAATTTTAAATTAACCTAAGATGTTGTTTACAGGCAGCCATTACATTTTTATTTCCCCAGGCTTGTGATTTAATCAACTGTCACCCACGGACCTCATTAGATAAGGCACGAAAACCTCCACCACACAGCTCCTGCGTTGAGCTGCCACTTCTGCAACTCAGAGCTCAGGTGGCAACAAAGCCTCGCCCAGGATCACTGAACCCAGGCCGGTTTTAGGCCCGAGACAGGGCAGAGTTAGAGCAGAAGCAGCCTAAACTGCCAGACAGAACTTCTCCTAGGAGCTCTGCTGCTCCCAGACTTGCAGCTTGCCCAGTCTGCCTGCCCAGTGTCTGGTCACAGATAATTTCCCCCGCCCGCCTCGCCAAGTTCACCTCAGCCTCCACGGCCACTCAGCCAAAAGCAGAGCAGAGTAACAGAAACCAGGAAGAGCACAGACGACATAGGAACTGTAAATCGTGCCAAGGTGTTTGCAAGCACGGAGTCCTCATCGCTCAAACATCCCGACTCTGAGCTGGTCCGTGTTTCCTGATATGCTGCGGGCCTTGCCTTTGGTGTCCCAGCCAGGTCATTTTGGCAGGCCTGGCTCTGGCTCAGTGCCAAGGCATCACAGCCTCAAGATCAAGGCAGAATGATATTTGCTTTCCTGCCATGCAGTACCACTTACAAAAATACCCACACAGACATAATTTCTGCCTTTTTCTTACACACAGAAAGGAGCAAAATGCCCACATAGAACCCATGTGAGACCTCGTGTAGATTATTAAACACTTTGCCTTTCGTTTTGCTTTTTTAAACTTATTCTTCTTTCTAGTGAAAACAACATCACCTATGTCAACAGACTTTGGCCAAAAGCAACCAACTCCACAATTCTTGCCAATTTTTTTTTGTTTGTTTTCAACAACATTCTTCAGACATTACCTTGCTAAATGTGACATTCAGTCCCACTTACTGAAACTACAGTTAAAGAGCTGCTGAACTCAAGGACCAGGCGTAAAATGGGAAGGTACACTTCTTCCCAAGTATAAGTAACTCTTCCCACACACCTCTCCTGTTAGAGATGTTCTAACATTACAACCCAAAGAAAAACAAAAAGTAACATCAGTTTCAACACCAACATCATCTGTTCAACATGGAGGGAAGAAAAATTAGATGGAAAATGCAAACAGACATGGTGTGTTAGACACCAAAATTATTCCTGCAATGCCATGCCTGGCAGAAAACACACTGTTGGCTCTTGTCCTTCTAGTCTGCAAGCTTGGGAATTAATTAATAATGGACTGGGAAAGGTAATAGGTAATTAAAGACATAACTACAAATTCTTTAAAATATCTTACTATGTTTAAAGCAGCAGCCAGGCACTGTATGCTGCACATGTGCTTTATTGTGCTGTGAAACTGGAGAGGGGTGAGGGTAGAAGGTGCCACATGGGGTCAGGGCAAGCAATGGCAGGTGCTGCTATTTGGCGCTCTAGAACTCCACTTCTAACCATCCCAGTGATGAAGCTTTTGTGCACTCGCACCAGAAACAGCAAATGGATTTGATCTGTGGGACCCTGAAAGCACTGGTCAGCCTAGAGGTCAGTGGTTAAGGGCTGGGATTTTCCCATCAAAGGTCCTGAGCCTGGTGCTTCCAACCTGGGTCTCCCCTGGGAGCCCTACGCTCACCACTCCTTATTTCTTCCAGATTCACCAATAAATCACTGCACCAAAATGCTGGGAGAATAACTACCCACTTGCAGGCCCCCAATTTTGCTTAAGGCTGGCCAGACTCACTTCAACAAAGACCAGACATTCACTTGAAACATCACAGGTTGAACGCCAGGGAATTTCTTAGGGAAATGACAGGCTGTGTAGTCCCAGGGAAGAAAAGCTCCATTAAAAGCTGCCCTATCAGGCAAGCCAGAAACTGGAACTCCAGTCCCTTCTATCCCAGGTTACAAAAGCACATTTACATCCCAAATGTCTTGTGGAAAATCTGACGGCTCCACAAAGTATTTAAACTCAAACAAAATGACAGATAAAGAGACTTCTAACTACACAAGCTCGAGGAACTTTTGAAGGGCTTATGAGAGACTGTAAAAGAGACAGAAGAAAGCTTTATGGCTCAGAGGATGACATCTACAGCTTTCCTGATCCTTCAAGTACAAGATGACATGTCCTTTCAGAAGTGACCAAATCAGCAGCCTAGTTTAACCCGTCAACCAGAACCACCAGGTTTTTAATCTGACAAGTGGCAATGCTTTATTTGACTGATGTTAGGCTTTACCACCTAGTTTTGGCAGAATGCAGATTAAATAAATCTTGACTCCATCTCGAGTTCATTGCAGCTAATGACTTTGAACTTAAGGGTCTGTTAACACTAAATTGCTATCATTATGCAATCATGCTAAATTACCAAAGGAAGCAGAAGGTACCTCAGAAGAAAGAACTGCACCAGTTTATGCCAAGAAAACTGGACAGCAGTGAATATTGTTGGACTGTTCTCTGCGACACCAGGTTTCTGGCCCAGACAAACATGTTTCTCATCTACTGTTGTTATCTCCTGCCAATATAAATCCAGCCAAACTGGCTCCATCTAATTCTCACTCAATATGCCCTTGCAGAAACAAACACATAAAAGTGAAGTCTTTATCAAGAAAAAGCCCTGCATAATGCAGAGCAACTCTCCTCCTTGCTTGCTCGAGGTAATTACCTCACCATTTTTGATACTTGCCTTTTATCGTCAATTTTAGAGGCTCTGCTTATAGAGGAAGGACTGATGAAGTAAGGACTAACCTAACAGATACCTAACAGATTCTCTAATACAGCCAAAGTCACTTGAATTCCCTGGAATATGGATTTTTTTAAGATGGCACGAAAAATAGCCTCATTCAAGACAACAGAAATGCTGCCCTTTTTTCACTGAAATGAAGGTTTCACACACAGGTCTTAGAAGAAGTTGAAAATGTTGTGGATCAGGAGAGGAACACAGCACATTCTGCTCTCTAGTGAGTGCAGTTGGACAGACAGCATTACGTGACTTACTCAAAATAATGCTCAAAAGAAATAGCACAAGAAACACCATGCACAAAACTGAAAAAGCTCAATCAATGCCTAAAACACATCCTCAGGACATTGGTACCAATTGTATTGTAGTGTTTACAAAACCCTAAATGAAAGCAAATGCATCAATCAGTTGCAAACCCACACAGCACATGACTGTGGATGCCCTGAATGAAGTGCAAAGGCTGAGCTTTAGGTGAGAAGGCAGAAGTATTACTCTCCCCAGCTCAAACGTGTTTTCCTGAAGCTGAATCTCTAGATTAAGAGAAATGAGAAAACACTGAAGCCCTGTCCATGCCACTGAATAACACAGGTTTTATTTTTATTATACTTCATTAAATAGACTCATGACCAAATGGTTTCCATCATTAAAAAGAGTAACAAATGAATCCTTTGTGGATAAACAATCCAGCCACAACAAGAGGCAAACAGAAACCGCAAGTTAAATAAAATTACTTCCTCATGCTCTTTTAGATCTATTTTTCCCTTAGTGTTTAAAAAAAAAAAGTAGATTAGGCTCGAGTTTTACATTCTTTGTCTTACTAAATCCTCCCAGAGCAGGTAGAATTGGCAGCACACAAATAATCCTACATATGGCAATATACCTTTGTGTTACTCCTTCAATTATCCCATGCCCGAGGCCACAGCAAGGATCTGGAGACTCGGATCCCTTTTTTGAAACCACCATCCACGTTAGTAATTTGAACTGAAATGGCAACTAGCATTCCTCCTTACAGAAGTTTAACTTGTGTCAAGTTAATAAATATTTGCGTCAAATTTCTTGGAGATGGGTGGGTGTTTGCCTCTTCTTACATGGACAGATTCAGTGGGCTCTTTCCTGTGTTCTCACCAGTGGGCTTCAGAACCCCAAAGGTTTGGGAAAGACTGGATCCGCATCCATCCTTCATCCTTGCCTGCAAGCTGCAGTCCAGCGTTTTACCGGATGAGTTTTGATAGAAAACAAAGTAGGGAGCGAGCATTTACATCCCTCGTGGTGTCATCACACTTTAATCAGTTCAAACACCTCCCATGGCTCCGTGATCACGGGAGATCACTACTCACAGGGAAGTTTTCTGCTTGATAACTTTGCTGCCACTCTCCAGCGCCAGCTCTGTCAGCGCTCCGGCTGTGAGGGCTGCCGTGAAATTGTTGGTAAGTGGAAGTAATACATTCTGGGACACGTACTATCACTGCTTCTGTTTGTGTAGAGGCAAACACAATTTGTCTGCTGGAGTAACGCTTGGAAGACTTCCTGAAAAATCTAACAGCAATTAAGCTAATTTACCCCTGCCAAGCAGATGCCAGAAATTAAAACTTGCAAGAATGACAGACTCGTATGATAGCTAAAGACAGAAGAAAATTGCAAGATCCAAGATTATGATTCTCTTGCCTGTATAGAAGTGATTGTAATTATTGTTTGGTTCTCAACTATTCTGGGGCAGGCATCAAGGAAAGACATCTATCAAGACACTGGGATTCATTTAGGCATCCTGCTCAAAGGGGTAATAAACGCTGGGCTAAAAATACCGTTGACATTTCAATATTAATAAAGACGTGCGCTCAAGTATCACTGTAGTGATCCTCCTGCAATAGCTTTGCCATGTCTCTGCTGACTGCTGGGCTGCCTTTACCTTCCAGCTTCCTGAAGGTGATCTGCACACTGTTGTAGCCTGAGCCTCTGGCTATCAAAAATCATCACTCGAGCCAATTCCTGAATATAGAAGCATCTTAACTTTCCTGCTCCCAGAGTCCGTACTTTACATTGGTAATGTGCAAGTTTATAAGAAATTAAAAACTGATTTGACAAGAAGTTAAAGTGGCTGCGAACAGGCTCGAGATTACATGAGAGAAAGCAAAGATCCCAGTCCTATTTGGTGCTGAAAACAATTTCCAAAAGCATCTATGTTTTATTCAGCTTTCCCCGAGCTTAGAGGGAGCAGTTGGAGGACACTACAGAAATTAATTTGAATGCACATTCCTTGAGCACTGCATGCTATTAAAAAACCCCACAACCAACCTCTTAAAAATTTAATTTCACTGAGTCCTCTTACAATATTGGCCAGCACTCAGCAAATAACAAATAAAGACACAAATACTCAACAGACCTGTCTCGCAACCCGGGCATTAAAAAAGGGCAAATACATTTTCACAGCTCCTCATCTTTGCCAGCTCTGCAGGGTGAGCACGTGCACAGGAGAGCAGGACAGACCCGGCCCACCTGGGACGAAGCATACTCCTGTAAGGAGGAGTAGAAACAGAGCAGAAACCTCACTCCTCCCTTCCTGGAGCCAAGCACGTTTGGTGCAGTGATTGTTAGGAAATAATATACGTGGAGCTGGATGCTGCCACTGCCGGAGAGTCACTTGTCCCCTACATCCGTGCCCTAATGAAGAAGCCTCTGGACTTGACACAGATTGAAGAGTTTCTAGAGCGGGGCTGACAAAAGCGCATTTATTCACCGACACCTTATTTCAATCTCCGCGTTTCACAAATTCTCTGTAATCATGGACGCGGGTTGGTTTCGGCTGCTGCCCTCTCCTAGAGTTGCGAGCATATTAATAAAAATAAATAAGCCTGGCTTGCTGAAGGAGTCTTAAAGAGGTGGATGTCCAATTAAATTCCCAGGCTCCTTTGAAAATCCTAGCATTTTTCACTGTCAGATGCCATTAGAATAAGAAAGGTCACGGGCAAAGAGGATCTTTTGTAATTCTCTGTGAAGAGCACAGACCGCAAGCAGACAGCATCAGGGGACACGGCAGTGAATGCTTCCCTACAGGAATTCAGAGTTTGCTTTGCCAAAAATACACTCCATTGCTAAGTCCGTTTTGGTTACAATTAGGTGGAGAGAACAAGGAAATTTTTTGGTATGTTTTTGTGAACTTCTTCCTAGCCACTATTCAAAACCTGGCCAGCCCAGGTTGTACTTCAACTCTTGCACTACCGAGCAGAAAGAGAACATCATTCCAGCACCTCTCCGCACGACACACGCTTGAGAACCAGGACAAGGATGGAAACAGAGACAGGAAGACAGATGTTTTGTGTTTTAACAACTCTGAGAAATGCTTCATGCAACCTGATCAACAAAGCCCCGTGGGCTGTTTTTATAGTGTGAATCTATCTAGAAGGTTAAGTGAGAAAATTAGCTGCAGAAATATTACATATCAGTGCACTCTCACAGCGCAGCTTCCGAGGAGGATTATCCCAGGCCAAACAAACAAAAGGAGAGAATCCCATTAGCAACTGAAAACCCAGGGCCTTGGCGTGGGTGTCATTTGCATACATTACAATTGCACAGTGTTTAAAAACTGCAAATTGGATTTCATTTTCCCCTGGCTACCTGCCCATTTTTCTTTAAATTGATTTATTAATGTCCACTGTTGCTTTGCAGTTTTATCCTTTTAGCAATAATAGATGTAATATATCACAAAACCAAATTTTTAAGAGTACATCATTAGAGTGATGTAGCACTGGTAATAAACCCCTTCACACTTGGATGAACTTAAATCAGTTTCTCTTTATTGATTTTTGGTCATAACATAATTTTAAAGTTCAACTTAGTTAATAAAAAAAAAGATTTGCACTGCTGTTGTGTGGAAAACACCAGTGCTGTAAGTTTTCATGTCATCTGTTGCAAAGGCTCTTGTGGTTTTATATATTCCCTCAGAAGGTGGCTCGGCATTATATAGCCTGTCTTATCTTCTCTGCTGACCCGCATTTATCTGTCTATTTTTATTGCCACACGACTCACCGCACAATAGATCTTTACCCAGCCACCATCTATCCGAGCACACGCAGCCACTTTATCTTTCTAGCAGATTTTTGAGTAATGGTCATTTGCATTTTACCAAACTCTCTCACTTCAAGCGGGTTCTGCGTTGACAATACCATTTGTGTGACCACGCTTTTTACTGTCTTCCAGCAGAAAAGCAGTAATTCACCTTTTCCACTTATGGGTTTTTTTTAAAAAAGTATATTAAAAAAATGTATTTGCGTGCTTGTTCCTTCATGTTTGGGGTTTTTTTAAGTACACTTTATAATCTTCCAGAAGCACAAAGTTAATGACAGCTGAGCTTAGGGATCTATTGGTTGAAACTGCCTGACAAGGAAGCATATGATTGAGTTGGGTACACAATCACTGATGTCCTCTTCTCCTGCCCCCCAGAAAGGTAGGATAATGGTTATGGTACAGACTAAAGATGTGGCTTTGCTGCCATCACATCTCCAAAGGACAGGGCAGATGCTCCTGCTCCTTTGGCTACTAGCACATCTCCAGAGCATGAGGACCATGGACCAAAAGCAAGTGCCAAACCCAACAAACAAGCCAAAAATACCGCAGGCTGAGGTGTCACCCCTCTGAAGAACATGAACTGCTCAAACTGTTACATTTTCTACAGTCTCATTGAATCATTTTAGAAATAAAAGACATGAAAACCTTCAATTTCTCAACCGGGAAGCCTGGGTGTTGCACCAAGATACTGCCCAAGTATTTTATTTAATTGGTTTTCCTTTTCTCTCATTTCATCTCCACAATGATCTCCTACAGACATGGAAAGAAGGCGACTGGTCCTGGAAGAGTTTATAAAATTGGTGAAGGCTGATAAGATATATGGTGGTTGGAGAGAAAGGTGGGACTGTGACCCCAGATCAGTTCTAGAAGATGCTGTGCTACAAACCTATCAGCTAACCTAATCCAACACAGCCTGGAGTTATCTCTATGCATTGGCTCCTTCCAGAAACTTCAAAGAAATGCACAAAAATGAGATCACTTGGAACTGGTGGCCAATAAGAGCCTCTATGATTAATGAAGAGAACAGTTTGCTTCTGTCCCAGACAGTGAATTAGTCACACACACACTCATTCAACAAGGGCTAGTCAAATCTGTATTTAGCAGCACATCACATATAAAATTTGTGTTCCTAAAAATCAAAGACATGAACAGGTGAATCATAGCATAAATCTTACATGCGGACCACCAAAAAACATTATTCTTGTAACAACGAGGAAATTCTTACTTCAATACATTATCATTGGCTTTGACTCAAGAAGAGTAATTCATTCCCCAGCAAGCAGTTATTTCTGGCTTTCTTTTGCTAAAAGGGCTGTTTGTGTATGTTCTTAATAAAAACACGCCCTTGCATCCACCACACTGAACAGCTGAGGGTAAGATTCAGATTCACACCAGCCTATCCACTAACACACAGGGAAACTCTGTGAAAGCAAGAGTTTTTATTACTAAGCTGTCTTGACTGGTTAAAGACAAGAAAAAAAGAAAGAGGCTTTAAGTTTTATCATTTTCATTCCCAGTCTGTCTTTCCTTCTCTTTTTTTTTTTTTTTTTTAATGGATTTAAGATTCATTCCTCTAGCTCTGTCCTGGAAAATTAGCATCAGTAGCTACTTACAAGAAAAAAATACTAATCCTCTACCTGATACATAAAGTACAAGAAGAATAAGCAGTTCTGATTTGGCCTGAGAAGGGATATACACGGCACCAACTCGGAGCATGACCGACCTCCCAAAAGCAGAGGGGGGCTTGTTTTCCAAACCCCAGGCTCGGCAGCACATTCCCAAAGTGCCCTGCCAACGTTCCTTCTCGCTCTACTCCAAGCCAGCAGCTAATGAGGAAATCCATAACCTTTTTACAACAGATGCTGTGAAATATTCTTTCTTGATATGTAATGGTGTATTGATTTTTAATTTCAAAATATGCAAACATGACATTTGCAATAGTGACTCCATACAAACAAAAGCTGTATTTTTTGACTTTTCGATCTGTAACACATTTTGCAAGCATTTGCCATCAATAAGTAGGCAAAAAAACCAACCCTCACCATGAGGGGCTCCTTGCCTGTAAAAATAGTACGACTATGGATTTCAGCCTGAATAAAACCTCTCATAAAAAGCCCATGTAAACAGCTGCATGTAATGAACTTGTCAAACCTCAAGGTTAATTTAATGCCATGGTAATAGAGGTATTTCCAACGGGGCAGTACCTCTACCTTGACTCTACATTTCCTGTTATAATCTAATAGCATTTCTCCCCATCTCCCAATTTCAGGCTCCCAATCTCCCTTACTGGATGTATGTCCCTGTCTTTTCTTCCTTTGCAAGGGTAATGGTGGAAATACCAAAACAGATTCATCATTTGTACAAGTAAGATTAAGGAAAAATGTGTTTTCCACCTGTAAAAATAATTCTTATTCCTGATTCATTGTGAAACTGGGAAAGTGAAAAACGTGTAGTGCATCCACTTTCTGTCATAGGTCCTTACAGCTGGAGGAGGGAGACCAGAGTGGTCACTGATGCCTCAGCAACACCTTTTTAATTTAAAAAAAAAATGGTTGTGGCCATGCTGAGCAGCACAACCTGTGTTCACTGGAAAGGTGATTTGGGGGAAACTACTGAGAGGGTCAGCCTGTCCCAAACTAACCCCCAGCTGAAGCAGAAATGGGTCATGTTTCCCACAGCAAGGTATTGTTGGGAAACCACTGTGGAAATACACAGTCATCAATACATTAGATTATATCAAGATTTCTTAGGAACAATCATGATTAGGTGTCTCTGCCTGTTTGGGAGGGGCAAGTATTTAAATTGCTTTTTGAGTTCCCTTACAATTTTAAATGACTGAGCCCCTCTTCTATTCCTCATATACATATAAATTTTTACCTGTGGTAAAACCAGGTGAAAACCAGCTGGCAAAACCAGCTCTGTGCTATGGACAGATGGAGAAAACCATAGGGCACATCTCCATCTTGGACACAGTGGCATGGCTTTACTGGCTTCAGTGGAATGACATTGACTTACACCAGTTGAGACTCTGGACTTACACTTAGTTTTGAATTCACTGCTAATATACTCAAAATATTGTCCTGGAATTGACGTCCTGTAATAAAAGATCATCCCAAGAGTGCACACACTGAGTGTCAAGGAGAGGGAAACAAAATACATCTTGCATAGGCTTATGCCATGTTCATAATCATTATCTTAATTTTTAAGCAATTCAAAAGGAAAAAAAATGCTGAATATTTCTTGGGATGCACCCTATAATCTTGCAACATATTTAGAATAGGAAATCAAAGCAGAGCTAAACTACCAATTGTGTCAGCAAAAACAGCCTTTCATGGCAAAATGACAATTTTCTGTCTTTGAAATCAGGCAAGAATGAAAAGTGGTTTGCTCTTTTATTGTGCAAACCAGCAAAAATACATTCCTCCCTGCAAGACTTTTTCCAAATTAAATATGTATTTTTTTTACTGTAAGCCTCTTTGAGATCAGTCATTTGGCAGCAAAAGATTAAAAAAACCAGCATTTAACTAGACAAAGGCAAATAATCAAGCCATCAGCATTTTGAGCAGCTACAGGTTTATCCAAATATTTAGCGGGTTTATTTTTACCTTCCTCTAAATGCTCTCCCCGTGTGCAATTTTGAGCCCATCCTGTAAAACAGCGCCAGACCTCAGCCCAGCTCACCTCTTGGCAAGCCACTGTCCCTCACCACAGGGCCCTTCTGAATGCTGCAAACCAAGAGGCACCAGCCTGGCACGAGCAATTTAAAAGAAGGCACGTGTTAGGTGACCGGGTAAATCCCGAATTCTGATCCCTGTCCGGAGCTTCTGTGGCACTTGGGACCATTTCAGTGCACACCTTTAGGCTTTCATGATTTAGCAGGAAATTCAGTTTTCTTTTTCCTTCCCGAGATAACCCAAGTGATTCTGTATGAATGGAGACCTTCAACCCCCACACTGCTCCAGGCACAGACCCTCGGGAGGAGCTGCAGGAAGGATCAAGTGCTTATGGGCAAGGTTTGCTTTGCATCCCGTTGCCCTCTTTAGGCACCAGAGGCTTTAAGGCACACCCTAAATGCAAGAAGTAAATGGGACACCCAGTTATTCTCCCTGAGCAGCCAGTTCTGCATCAGGCTCCTGTCAGATCCCAGCAACACCAGTCCTACCCAAGTCACTAGTCCGTGACAACGCACAGCCACTTGATAAAGCCAAGGCACAAACAAAACCAAAATGACCTTACACTGCTAGCTCAGCACAAGAGGCCACAAAAACTGAGGGGAACAGATACCCCGGTGTCAGCCTCTGCCCGAGGAATAATAAGAAAAAAGACGTGGCAAAATGAGATTCAGATTTTGCTGACAGAGTCCCGGCGTGGAGCTCGGAGGCACCAATTAAACAGCGGGGGTAGGAGAGGCAGCGACCATGGTGAGATGTGTGATGGAAGGGGATGGATGGATGGATGGATGAATGGATGGATGGATGGACGGATGGATGGATGGATGGACGGATGGATATCCCTGCCTTGGAACAAGATACAAATCCATTAACAGAGCAGCAGTGGTGGAGGGATCCTGCCATCCTAGGAAGCTGCGTGCTTCGCTAGGCAGGCTGAAAGCAAAGCACTCGGCTCTTCCCTTCAGCTTCCAAGGCTTTTAAAGTACACCAGAGTGCCACAGTTTGGGAAATTGTGACCTCCTGAGCTTCACAGAGGGCTAGTGGATTTGCTGCCACGTCTGCCCCATGCTGGCATTGCTTCCATGAGCAGTGGGCAATGCAGGAGGGGAATCGTTTGGAACTTGGCTCTGCAAGGATTCCCCTAACACAGGGATGGGTAGGTCAGGCCCTCATAAAAGGAGATATTTCTTTGAGTGGCATTTACTCCTCTCCTCTGTCACCACTTTAAGAGACACAATTGAGACTGGGAAGCATTACACTGGTCCTGAGTGCACTCTATGCTTGAACTGCTAGAAACTGTAAGAAACAGCAGTATCACATTATTGCTTGGGATAGACTCTGCTCCTAGCATTTTCCTCACCTTCCCAACTGGGTGGGCACAGAAGCTTTGTCTGTTCTGGCAGCTGCACTTCAAGATTCAAACATCAGAAATGCCAGAGTGGCAGATGACAGAAAAAAAAGAAAAGCAGTTTCAGGCTGCTGTGTCATTAAGTGAATCCTGGAGTTATTTTACTGGCTTGCTAAAAACCGTAACACTGGGGAGGAACCGAGTCACATCAAGGAAAAAAATACCACTCCAAAATTGCACAAGTGAGTTTTAGCATCATTTGGCATTTATTGAATGAAAAACCAAAAACTCAGCCGAGTGTAAGTAAAAATAAGGCTGGCAAACTGAGTACTGGTTGCTAATGGGTAAAAGCCCTGGGGAAAGATAAGCCAGATCAAGGGCAAGAGAGCAGTTTCCTTCCTCTCCACAAGTCTCCGGCTCAACTGTGGTCTGCCTGTTCTCCCTCCTGCTACCCACTGCCCCCCAACCAGTTCCTTCCCCACACCTGACAAACCCCTCAGCCTCCAAGTTTGCCCAATGCATTCAATCAGTTTTTTCCACCTCTCCACGATGTACACATGAAAACACAAATTACACAGCAAAAGGCAACTTCTGCTGCGCCCAAGAGTATAGTGAAAATTAAACTCGCTCTGCTGTGTTTGAGCCATCTTACTCAACAACAAATTATCCGAGAGTCCCTGTTCTGCTGAACACTTTGCATTTAAAGGGGGAGATTTGCCTTTGATTGGATTATAATATAAGTGAAAATTCACGCGTATTAATGATAAAATCCTTTACTAGGGGTAGAGATAAATGTATAGTCATGGGGCATATTAGTAACTAACTTTTAAAGAGAGATTATTTCTCCAAATAGAAAGGCAGAAATAATCCTTTCTAAACCTGCTTCCTTTTAATACTTGCTGCCAACAGCTAGATCTGCTTTCTTCCATTCCTGATACACCATAAAACCTTCCAGCTTGTAATATCTCCTCTGTGTATGTGTCACATCACTTACTCAACAAAAAACCCCAAACCGTAAAACTGAAAATTGGAAAAACACCTGTGAAAAAACGGTGATCGGGGGAGGTTCCTGACATCTGGAAAGGATTGATGTTCTCCCCACCCCTAGGGAAGGGAGGGCGTGGGGAGCACTGGCTGAGTCGCTTGGCAGCCCATCCTCCTGACATCCATCTCCAAGCAGTGAAGGATGAGGAGAAAATTGCACCATTATCAGGGCCATCCTCAGCAACACCGTGCCAACTCTGAGCACAGTCCTCTGCAAATCATGGCAGGTGACAACCTGAGGAACAGCTGAAACTCAACACTAGAGGGATCCTGATAAACCTGTGGATGGAGTCGATCAGAAACCCAGTAAGGTCTGATAAGCCAAGGGCCAGTTTCAGCCTCGGGCTGCAGGCTACCACCATGCAGTGGCCAGTGGAGCTGTGGCCCACAGAAGGGCCAGAGGGCTACCAGAGGCACTGAGGTGTCTTTGGGGCTCCCTAGGCTAGCAGAGAGGAGGTAACCAGCTGCCCACACCCATCTTCCAACAAGAAGAATGGCCCCATCCCTGCATGCCGTGATGCTCCTCGAACCAGCGTAGGTCGCCCACTCTCGTGCTGGGGCTTCCCTGGAGCAGGAACCCGAGCTGGGTGATCTCCAAAGGGCCACTTCTGGTGGCATCTCTGTCCTCCTGCAGCCCAAAACCAGGTAAGGGCTTTAAACAGCATCTCTGCAAACTACTTATCTTACTTACTCTAGGACTTAAGCTCTCTATCACAGCCAGGCAACAGAATGAATAAATTTGCCTTCTGTCAGGCAGTATCAAAGATATGAATAAAGCATTACAAGGCAATTTCAGGAATGTAGATCTTTGAACTGTGCTCTGCTTTACACCCCCAACCACAGCAGCAGAGAGAAAAATCCCTATTCAGCACGCTGGGATCTTCTTTTGATGTTGACTAGAGAGGGAAGAGACCATGCTCAAACCCTATGGATTATTGGTCAGTATATAAAAAAAATCCTCATGAAAGATGAGTCCTGCCTGGACTCACGCACGCTGGTGCAGCATAAATAGCAGTGAGATTTACAGCGAGGAGCCACCGTGTCCTTTGACAATGCCCTGTCTAAGCAAAAAACAAGTGAGATCCTATGGCTCCCTGCCAGCCCACTCCAGCTAAAGGCCATGCCACACCACTCATGTTATTACACTGATGAACAGCTTACATGAAAATAGGGAAACCTGTCCATCACTTATTTCAATCTCTGTCTAAAATGATTCACTCATGCTAGCTTTTGCTCCCTTTATTCCCCGCATTTCTTTCTTTTTCTTCCCCGTCTCCTTTTTCTTTTAGCCAGCATTTCCAGAAATGGCTACTGACTCACAGTCCTTATGATCATACACATTAACGAGGCTGAAGATTTAGTTCACCATGAGATCAGGGGAGCTCCAAGGTGGGATCCCAAAGATGGGAATTATCCCAAATCAATGCTGCTTTTGAGCACACCAGTTGGACTCTTTCCTTGCACTTTTTACAGCCTCATCCTTCAAGAAAGTTCACCAAAAGCACCTACTCAATGCAACAGGATCGCTGGCAGATGAGTCAGCCTCAGAGAGTTTTTTCTTATTCAGACCAGGTTTTCTTTGAGGTCTCAGTCCTGTAAACTCCCAAAGCACGTGAGCAATGCCCTTGACTTCTGGGAGCCACTCACGTGTTTTAAGACGCACAAATGCCTCGGAGCTGGCAGGAGCCAGACGTGCACAGGCATAGAGAAAGCTTTTAGAAGTGCAGAAAACTGCCCAGTTAATAAATTACTTGTTAACCGATTCTCCAGTTTCAAACAGAACAACTCCAGCGAGAACAGCACAGCAGAAAACACGCATTTGGAGCTCAGCCCTGCAGAACCCCCAGCTCCCTCCCTTCCCAGGGAACTCCAAGAGAGCTGCATGAGGCTCCCAGCCCAACGCGTGAGCGGGCACTTCATGCCAAACAGAATCATCCTTTAATTTTCTCAATTACCTCAGCAACCAAAAGCACACGTCCAGAGCTCTGCCATATTTCTGTCAGTAAGTAATACTTTCTCTGCAGTAAATTCAGTTCGCTATTCTCCACAAAGGAATTGTTGTTAAGAACATCCCGCTACATCTTTATGCTGTATTTGTGAGAGGGAAAGAACTCCTGACCTGGAATTGCACTCAGTGAAACATCTGTAGGCATCCAAGATAATATATTTCCTAATGTGAAGACACTGCATTTTAAATGTGACATTTTTAATGCTTTCAATTTAACCACATCAGCATCACCATGGAATGGACTTCCTCAGAATAATTTCTGTTATACACATATGCACGCAAGATACATACGTATTTTTTTAATATTTTATATATATATATTTATATATTTTTATATATAATACTATATTTTTTTCAGAGTTTTCCTTGACTTGTTTTATACATTTAATGTTTACGTTCTGCAATTTTTTTTTCACCAAAGCTGAAATTCCCATAAATCACAGCATTTCTGGAGTTTGGGTTTTAGGAATGCAAAACATCACAACGACAATTCTGAAAGGAAATAAAACTGGAATTAGGGGAATCTGCAGATACTCAGCATCTGAATATTAGACTGGATGCTTTGGTATGGCAAAGTCACAGTTTAGACAATAATTTTGCACAGTTAAAAAAGGAGGTCATACATTGTATCTTGAAAATAAATTTAAGACACAAAAGCAGCCATTCTGCCTCATGGTTGCTTAAAGTCACAGAAACTTTTATCATTACAGCACCCAAACCTTTCCTTACAGAGCGAGGAGCTTCTCTGACCATGAAATGACCACGTCAGCACTGCTCCTGCACTGGCAGGATCAAAACTCGCCACTTTTCCTAGGAGACAGATTCCCCAGCATGCAGCAAAGCAGCCCAGCTATCTCTGGCAGTCAGTATTTCTCCCAATCTCTTGATTTTCATCAGCATTCCTCCTAAAATCCTCCATTTCCAGTGACCGCTTCTCTGATCAGTAACAGCTCAGGGCAGATTCCCTTCCAAGGGAAATGGTCAGCCCTGGTTTCAAAGGTAGTTTTGACACGCTGAAAGGTTTCCCTGAGGGAAGGGAGTGGTGGGAAAAATGGCCCTACCAGAGCCCATATCTAAAAATAAAAGCATACACCAGTCATCGGGGCAAACAGCAACAAAATGCTATTGAGACTGAAGCCATGAACTCTCCGAGCAGCTGACTGCCTGCCAGGAACCCGTGCAAGAGCACAGTGCAGCATTATCCAGCCCTTTGCTGAGCTTCCCAGAGCAAGGGCGGCGCCCAGCAGAGCCCCCCAGTACCTGCCAACTTCCATCATATCAGAGGAAACAGCCCTTTCTGTCCAGCCCCTGCAAAGAGCGAGGACTCACCCCCAAGTTCTCAGCTAATGCCAGTTTTTTATCTGACCAGGTGGATTTAACAGGCAAGAGCCCACACTATCGATGATCAGTAGCATCATTCTCCTAACGTCCCCTGTCTCTCGAGGGAGCAGGTGTAATGCAGAGCCATTCTTTCCATTTCCATTTCTAATGCCTCACCCCTCCCTGCAGCCCTGCTATCTATTTTGATGAAAGAGGAATGTGTCTATGCCTTTCAGTATAACCTGAGAATTTTCTTCCAAAACTACTCCCAAAAATTTTTGCCTGCCTTTAGCCATTTACTTCTTATTTGGATAAAAATCTGAGACATCTCCATCTGTACATGTAAAGGAATCAAAAGCAACTCTGCCACATGATAAGCAGAGTTAATCCTTCACAGGGGCACAGCAGCACTTGTGCCCAAGGAGGGCCCTTTTGTCACCCACCACACAGCAAAGGGACCAGGCATCCATAGCACAGCAACACCAAGTGTAGCCCAAAAATCACCTAAAGAAGGTTTCCTTCTACAGAGCCACATTTTCTAAAGTTTTCTTTGCCAGAAAGGACAGGGTTTTTCTGGCTGTGGAGTTTTTTTTGTTCACTGTGGCACCTCCCTGGGATGATGGAAATGATGATGAAATGACTGCCAAATTCTTTGCCCCCATCACCCGAAGGATCAAGAACTTTGCTCCTCTCATTCCTTCAGTTAAACAAAATGCCACTTAAGGATCACATCTTACTGGAGTGCACAGTCTCAGTGCCTGATAACCAAGTATGAAAACATAATATTCAGCCTTAAATAGCCAACCTTCATTTGTGAAAAGCACTGCCAACAATAACTAGAAAATTTTGTTTTTAGAGCAAGCATTCTTGGCAATTATTTGTGGTAATTGTGTCTCAAGCTGGTGTGATTTCATAAACAGGGCGATCTCACACAGAGCTAGGAATAACACCTTTTTTTTAACATTTCTCATGCAAACAAAGTGAAGAATTACAAACAGTTTCTGAGGGGTAAACTAAGCAAAGATAATAGAAAGATACTGGAGTGGTAAAATACCTGCATTTAAACAGAACACCTTTTTTTTGGGGAACTATACAAAAGGCTCTCATTACAAACCCTAAGAGCATGAAACTTTGCTTGCTGGGGGGGCGGGCTCAGGGCTTCTGTAAGAACTGAGCAATGGCACAGTTGCATAAACTTATCAAAAAGAAGTGAAGTAAATTTTCAGCCACAGAGACAGCGCAGAAGACTTTTCTATCATTGCTATACTTGTTCCACCCGTACATCTGGAGGTCGAAACCGTGGTGAGAGCCTGAGGCACACGCAGCAGCAGCATGCAAGTCTCCCTTGCCTCTCGTGCAGCCCCATTCCCTCTCTTTCATCCTGTGTTTTAGTTTATCTGCTAAAGATAAGGGAGAGCGTCCAGCAGGTTTCCTGTGCCATCTTCTGACAACTGGAAGAGCTGGGGCATCTCGCCCTGCAGTCCCAGAGCCACTGGCAAGGCAGGATGCAGGAGCCAGAGGGTTGCTCCAGCTCCCTTGGAATGGGGCTGGCACCCAAGGGACTCCAGATCTGCCGTGGCACCGTGGTCATGGGGCCTGGCCTGGCCTCCCCATCCGAGACAGGGAGAGGAATACACACTGCTCCCCCAGCCCAGCTCAAATACAACCCACTTGGTATAGGCAGCTGTACAGCCTAATGAGCCTTCCTGCTCTGCTTCAACGCTTATTTTCCATTTAGCTACTTCAGAAAGGAGGTGGCATTGCACACAAAGTCTTTTAGCTGCTCACTGAGTCCCCAGAGGAGCAGGTATTTTTCCATGCATCTTTAAAGCACTGTTCATTACATTACACACAGTTGCAAATATACACAGGGGACAACAGCGTACCTTTTAATTAAATATTACTACTGCTTCCACTGCCTCTTACCCTCATTCTCATCAGAGGACGAGGAAGCAAGGTCCTTTCACAGTTTGTCAAGCCTGCCCTGCTGCTGTATGCAGCACGTGAGCCTCTGGGTCTGAGCCCCTCCAGATGCCTGTCCCTGCCTGACACAGGGCACCGACCTTTATGCTGCTATTTTAAAAAATGTTATTCTCTCAGACGAGAAAAAAACCACCACGTGGCATCTCAAAAATGTTTCCTCGGAATGGTTGGCTGAAAGGGGGACAGTCTTTCAACCAATGCCCCTCATCTATCAACACTTGTGGACTCACACACCTTACCAAAACACACACCAAGTCCACAGTTGACATCCCCTTTGCTCTTTGCTGGGCTCACCAGTTCTCATTCAGCCTGTAAATCACAAGCATTTTTACTTATCTGGCACTAAATTTTAAGAACAACTTAAAAGGATGTTCAACACAGTCAGTAAATACTATAAATCCTACAGTGAACATATGCAGTCATACACAAATTATACAAGATCATGAATATTGATTTGTAAATGCACATATGCAAAACAATTTTTTCAGGGATTGCTCCTGTAATTCCTTTATAGAACAGGAGAGTATCTCTTATCCATCATTGTTGCTTTAAATTTATTAAATCAAACGCCTACAACGGATCTAAAAATGGGTTATAAATCCAAAATGAGGTAAATTTTACTTAAAAAAAAAATCAGAATACTTAACAGTGCACTCTTTGCATGGGGATCAAGCCACTCCTTCCTTAACTGTATTTCAACTTCTCCCCTCCACATGCTGCTGTAACACACAGAGCTACAAAAACAGCCCTTGATGATTTAGCTCTTCCACGCTGAGAAGCTTGAAAAATTGTTCTCCATGTTATTGATTTGAAACAGTTTTAGTCCGAACGACAGACACAACAGGGTGGTGAGCCCAAGTTAACCGTTCCATTAAAAAAAAATAAAAATATAAGAAGTCTGCAAAAACAAAGAACCAAATTAAACTATCACAGTCATGCTGGAGATGAGCAGCATAAGCATTCTTTCCAGTAAAACACTGTACACCCTCTTTATTCAATGTGTTTATGCAGTGAGTGTACAAGTTCTGTACAAGTCTGTTGCAGAGCTCTGCAAACCAAGGCTGCAGGTTCTGTGGGACTGATGGCAACAGGCACCAGTGGGTGTGTAATGCTCTACAAATGCAACTCCGTATCTCGCCCAGGTCCAGGGGACTCGAGTGATTTAAAAAAAAAACAACCAAACTTCTCCGAAGCCAGCCCACCCTCACAGGACTCTGCACACACAATGGATAATTTAACTCTCAATTTGAACGCCCAAATTGGCCACGTTTCTGCTCAGCGGAGGGGTTCTCACATTGGCATTCTCACAGCTCTTCAGCTGGGGGGAGTACCTGGAAAACTAATGCAGAGTGCATTATTGCTCCGTGGAAATGGCAAAACAAACTAATACCAGCAGAAGCCCATTTACATTTTCGTATTTCAGGAGATAACGCCGGCCCGTTTATCTTCCTCCTAATGAAAAGGGAATCAGGCTCACACTAACTCGGTGAAGTGACGAAGCCTAAGGTAGTGCATGGAGCAAGTGCTGTCGGATGTAACTGACAGCAGGGAGCGAGGCAAGGCGAGGCGCTGGAACGCGAGCTGGTGCTCCAGCCTTCCTCCTCGCCTGCAATACGCATTCGTGGTTTGGGGGCAGCAGAGCCTGTTACTGCAAGACAAATTCGGAGCTAAAAGGATATGGCAGCCCTCCACACTGTAGTCTGATTGCATTAGACTGAGCACAGCGCAAGAAATAAATATTTAGACAGGGTAGATGGCACCCTGAACACATCCAAGTGTCAGTTCTGATCTCCGACGAGTGAAAAGCACCCTCCTCTTCCCGTGCTCACGTGAAGCTCAGCACCTCTCACTGCCTCATCCAGATGGTGTGCCTCGTTCCTAGACAGCTAAAAACCACAGCCAGCCTTCCATGTTCTTTCTGTCTCCCTGTGCTGGCTCATCTATCACTGCCAGTGCATCAACTGCTCCACACACTCCTTGCTGCTGCTGCTGTTTACGCTCAGGAAGGAAAGGGAAAATCTCCAAGCCCTACATTACAATTGAGCTTCAGTTCCACAGCAGGCAATTAAGAAATTTGGGAGCTTGCAACTGCCCAGGAGGTAGTGGACTTAATTAAACTTAAAGCCGTTCGTTTGAAGAGGGTGGTGTGACCCTCTTTCTGCCAGACTTCGGGCCCATGGAAACCCCTCGCTGGTAGCTATGTTAGCTCTGAGTATTAGGATAAATGTTTTCATATGCAAATCGAGCAGCATTCCTCAGTGCCCTGCCTACAGAGCGGCTTTATTGCTTCTCCCACACAGTTGTGCCCAGCAAACAACAAAAGGCAACCTGTGTTTATAGGGCACTGGCCTGACATTCAAGAAATCTGTGCTCAAAATATTCAGCTGTGCCAAATGTCAGCAATGTGATGTGGGCAGGTCAAACACTGCTCTGTCTCACAGTTCCCCCACCGGGAAAAATGGAAACAATTTGTACTTCTTCTCCTATACTTCGATTGTAAAAACCCATGAAGTTTTCAGAACAGGCATGGGCTCAAATTACACAGAAGCACAGCCGTAAAACAAGGCAGGTAGCCTCTCCGCATCGTCAGCGCCATCTCACACGAGAAGAGAAGATAAAAAACACTGGGCCAGGTGCTATATCCTCTCCCTCCTGCTTCTCAGGCTGTCAAAAAACCAATTCACGCTGGGTACGTCTGGCCAGTGCCACGTGCAGTCCCAGCCCTGTCTGGGCTTGGCAGCCACCAGATGCTCTCTGGCACGTTGGACGTGGCACGGACGCTTTGCCGAGCGGGATGAGGGGAATGGAGGTCCTCTCTGGTGGCACGGACGCTTTCCTGAGGGGATGTGGGGAATGGAGGTCCTCTCTGGTGGCACGGAGGGTTTGCTGAGGGGATGTGGGGAATGGAGGTCTCCTCTGGTGGCATGGAGGCTTTCCTGAGGGGGATGTGGGGAATGGAGGTCTCCTCTGGTGGCACAAAGGCTTTGCCGAGCAGGATGTGGGGAATGGAGGTCCCCTCTGGTGGCACGGAG
>VZTG01009681.1:925320-941940 GCA_013397845.1 Melanocharis versteri | reverse complement strand
GGGAATGGAGGTCCTCTCTGGTGGCACGGAGGCTTTGCTGAGGGAAATGTGGGGAATGGAGGTCCTCTCTGGTGGCACGGAGGCTTTGCTGAGGGGATGTGGGGAATGGAGATCCTCTCTGGTGGCACAGAGGCTTTGCTGAGGGGGATGTGGGGAAAGAAGTGCATCCCTTGCTGAAGTGTTTAACCCAATTACAGCTGCGACAGCAAACCAGAGGAATAAAAGTTAAGCTGCAATTTGTGACAGCAGAGCCTCTGCTGGATTCAGACTAACTGCCCCCCATTAGCTCTAATTGGTGCACATTCTCCAGTGCAGGGAGAACCTCTATTTGTTTTAGGAGAAGCAACCATAGCTTCAAGGGGTGAAGCACCAACAAACACATTCCCTATATTAACATTACTTAGGGCAAGTACAGTGTCCTCAAAGATGCTACATCAGAACCAGCCACATTCTTGTTCCACTCACCCTGTGGAGGGCTTCATCACCCGCAGCAGAAAATGTAGCAGTAAGTTATACCTCCCAAAAATATCAACTGTGATGGGGAACCAAACAGGTAAACAGCTGAACATACTGCCCAGTGATGCAGGTGAAGCCCGGAATGCTCATGGCAGTGGATTGCCCAGAAAAGCACCTTGAGCACCTGAGAAGCGTGCTCAAGTGACCAAACATCTCGTGCTACAGGGTGTATTAAGAAGATGCCATCAAAAAAAATCACAAGCTGTAAAGAGCACTAACAAGGCACGTGGACAGGGATTTTCATGAGGCATCTTGCCCGTCTGAAGCTGACACAGCCTGAAATGAAAGCTGACAGCACAAAGGGAGGAAGAATTATCACAGTGATACAACCTGAGGTTGTAGCTGCCCAGATCCTGTTCTGACATCTGAAAAAGCACTGGCCCACAACAGTGAACCAAGACAACTTAATTGCTGTCTCATGATAATTACTGTCGGTTGGCTGTTCTTCTTTCAATACACATTAGTCCATCTGAGCTGTTTAAGGCTCTGTTTGCAGTCTCCCAGGGTCTCTAGCACCATCCCATTATATCTTAGCTAGAACAGGGTCATCCCAAAAACCATGGCAGAACAACAGGATCAAGCAGTGCTGAAAACAGCGGAATGAAGCACCCAGAATCCATAATAATTTCTTCTGTGCTACTTCTGGATGTCACTGAACTTTCCTGGCAACTGTTCAAGCATTCTCGCAGCTCAGCCACTGCTATGCAAGAGGCCAGTGCTCTATGGTTGAAAGCAGAAAATACTGTAATTGTCTGAAAAGAGGATGGTAAATTTTAAGTGCATCAAGAAAAAAAATGAAACTAAACCGAAAAACACCACCAAGATTTGTAAAGGTGAAGGAAAACTTTTATCAGAAGCAGGGTCTTCTCCTAAATTAACAGTGTGGCTTCTTGCACCTGGTAAAGTGCACTGCAAAAACCCACCAGTTCACATCCCTTCCCAGCAGCAGCAGCAAGACATGGCCAGCACAAAATTTGCCTTTCTTATGGGTAACCCAATGCATTCTGTCCTGCCTGGCCCAAAAATTTTTTTGCAAGTATTTGGAGAACGGCAGCAAGGCTCCGTGGATTCTTTGGTTTGACCCACGGCAGGGTTTTTACTCCACCCAGCTAAAGCACAGTGGATTGGCAGCACCGGTGGACGTCCGAGTGATGAGGAGTCTCCAGGCAGTCATTACTTCTGACAGATGCACCTTCTGTGTGCCATTACGCAGGGCAGTAAACTAAATTCTCACTAGGAAAACAGGAAAGTTGCCTCCTCTTTTGCCAATAAATTGCAGCTAATTGCTCAAGTTGCCAGGAACTGAGGCAGATTCTATACATCCATTTTATGCACCTTAAATACACAGGAACGCGTAGGAGGTTGTGTGTAAACCTGTAACACAATACTAGAGGAAACAAAGAAAAACGGCTAATTTATTCTAATAAATTCATTCAAGCCAAGCAGGTAGCTGCCAATTGCTCTGTTTAAAAAGCTCCTATTAACAGTGGCAGTTTTTCATGTGAAGTGTTTTGATTGTGACTATGCACACTGTCACCTAAATTACCGCAAAGATGAAACTATTGATTTTGCCAGTGTCTGCGTGCAAGGAAGAAAAAAACCTTAGGCATTCTTTCTTTCAGTCTATCCCTACTCACCCAAGCACTACACAAGTGTTTCAGAGCACTGAAGTCCTCTTCAGTCTTGATTAAACCTTTTATTCACTGAAGTTCCCAAGATTTTTGGTGAGAACGCTTTTCCTGCATCGTGTTCTGCCTTCAAAAGGTTGCACAAGGCAACGTCTGATGAAACTCTCCAGTGGCCTTGCAAGTCCCAGCATGTGGCAGGATGTCACTTTACAGCAGACACGGTTCAATCCCACATTTTAAAACGCTTTAACTCAGGTGGGGTGTTTTCATGCCATTGTTTTCCCTTACTGACTGGGGCTGGAACAAGTACGAATCACAAAGCGAGGTGCCTGACAAGGCCACATCTTCCATTTGGGTGTCATAGCAGTTAATATAAAGCAAATTTGACAAATCTACAGTGGGAAATCTGAAACTCATCCCTCAGGTACATCACGGGAAACATTCAAGGACGAATTTCTGACAAAACAGCGCAGTTCTGCCTCCTGTTTGGCTGTAGATTTCAACAGTTGTCTGCAGAACTGCTGCAGGGCTGCTGGAGCAGGAGATTTTGAAGCTGCCAAGCCAGAGGGAAGCCTGAGTGAGTACCTGAGCAGAAGGCAAGGATTTATTTATTGCCTAAGGCCCACTTGAGCCCTCCAGCTGCCTTGTTTGTCCAGCTCTTTGCCTCCTCTGAGGCACTGGAGGCAGTGTCTGTCCCTGTGGGGCTACAAGCATATTAAAGAGCAAGAGACAAATTACTAACCAGTGTTAGTAATCCTTACCTGCTTACAATTGGGAGAGTTTGCTTTAGAGAGATAAAAGGAGTTGCTTTAAGCACAGCTGTGACTGAGATCTGGTGCCTCAGACTTGATCTTGATGATCAAAATCCCCAAAATGTAAGGACAGACTAGGGACACAGAAATGCAAAACCTGGTCAGGGGCTCATTTACAAGGATGCTTACTTCAAACCACCACT
This sequence comes from Melanocharis versteri, assembly GCA_013397845.1. NCBI lineage: Eukaryota > Metazoa > Chordata > Aves > Passeriformes > Melanocharitidae > Melanocharis > Melanocharis versteri. The sequence continues at coordinate 938,841 of VZTG01009681.1, read as the reverse complement.
GGCCCCAATTAGCCCACAGGCAGAGGAAATGTCTTCAGAGAACACATTCTTTTATCCCTGCCTCCAAAGGAGCACGATTAAAAGAGTTCAGGGTATCTTTGCCACAGCGGGAGCATCAAGTCAAATGTGAAATAAGCAGGGAAGGCAAGCGGATCACTTATTTCCCCTGAGAGAAAATGATGCATGCTGACAGGCTGATAAAACCACTAAAACCTGATCCTGCTCATCACATGGCAGGGTCAAACAAATCCCATGCAAATCTCTGCAGCGCCTTCCACAGCTGTACAACAGGCAAAGCAACACCAGGTGAGCATTAAAAGGAGAAATTAACTCTCCAGCGCTGTACGAAACGCTGCAACACTTTGGAAATCTTTGAAACACATTTCCCCACCCAAGTCTGTAGCGCCAAAAAATCCCTCCCCAAGAAGTAAGCTTTAAATACCACACGAGAATTCAAAGAGTGGATAAAAACACCATGAAACACGGAGTAAAACACGCGACTCTTCAGAGGGAGATGTTTCATTGATGGGACCAAACTTTCCCGTGGCACTGCTGACCACGGGAGCGCTCCAGCCTGTCCTCTGTGGTAACATCTCTACAGAAACAATATTCCTGCTCTGGTTCAGATGTTGACATTTACGGAGAGGCTCAGAGGGAGGCTGCCCACCTCTGCCAGTCTGCTCAGGCACATGGGTTGGGTCTCTCTTTGCATCTCTGGCTGAGAGGCTGGGGGATTGCTGGCCCACAGGTCCCATCCGCATTGCACTGCAGGTCTGAACTGCCCCAGCCCACAAACACCTGAGGTGTCTGTGCCAAAACCCACGGGAGCAGTGCCTGGCTGCTGCTGGGAGAGGAAGAGTATGGCTGTAGTGCCTCCCCACTCGGGAGGTGGCAACACAGTGCATTTCCATAGCTCGGTTCTGCCACTCGGCAAGTGTAGGTGATGATTTTTGGCACTCCCCTTCATCTAACCCTCACTGTACGCAGTTTGTTCCCATGCTGTAGCTCTCCCAGCCATCCTTTTAGCTGCTTTCACAATGTCAGTAGTGGAGTGCATTGGACCTGGCTGAGCTGGAGTTAATTTTTCCCACAGCAGCCCTCACGGCGCTGTGCTTTGGTAGCTGTAAAGGTGGTGGCACAGCACAGGGGTGGAACACAAAGCTGTCACATGTCCCAGGGACACTGACCCCCTGAACCACGCATGCAGGGTGGCCAGGGCACGGCAAGGCAGCCCATGGGACGCTGGCAGCCTCCACACAAACTGTCCTGTCCCCTCAGCACAGCTACGGGGCACTGACCACTGTGTGAGTATCCGCAGGGTGTCCAGGATCCAAAACCCCCGCCCAGGCACCAGACACCCAAACACTGCAGGCAGAATTTGCCTCCAAGGATTAGCCAAATTGCCTGGACTCTGTGCCTCTGGTTTTTGGTTCAACTCCCAATTAATCCACGATGTGTTTGGGATGGAGATCGTCTCCTCCTTCACAATGATCCCACGTCTCAGGGCGCTTCGGTGCTATTTTTAAAACATTGTATTTTGAACTCTGTGCATTTATCTTACCATAATGCCAAAGCCACCCTTGACTTGTTAAACTGCCAAATACATGAACTTTACGGACAGGCTCCCCCATCACCAGGGCTCAGGTCTGCAATGAAGAAGAAACCCATATATGAGCTTGCAGACTCCAGCTCTGCAAGGAGCAGCAGGCAGGAAAAAAACCCTCGCAATGGAAGTCGTAGCTCTGTTATAATCTGTGACACGCACTCAATTTTCAAGGAACCAAACTGGCTGTGAAGGCTGAAAGCCAAGGCCTGCAGCTCAGTTGGAAGGGCTGGAGTACTCGGATGAGAAAGCCTGTATGCGTCCGAGGGTTCCTCGGACTGCTCTCATTTTTCATAGTCAGACTGCTGGGCAAACTGGACACTGTCACTTCGTGCACAAGCTGCCAGGGCAGGCTGTGTGCTTGGCCAGCTCCTCAGCACAAGCAAAATGGCACTGCCCGGACAAGAATCAACACAGAACAATTTAAAAAGGGTTCTTCTCTTGAATAGAGAAGGCTGTCTCGGTGTCCACACCAGCTGCCCTGCCCACCCCATCCCCGAGTGCACCGGCATGGAGTGCTCCTGCCTCTTCCCCTCAGGTGGCCTTGCTAGGAGGAATGAGCAGGAGAATCCTCCTTTTGGGCACATGCAAAGCTGCAGGAGAGGACAAGAAGAAACCTCCCCTGAGCTCTTTATAAGCAGGTCCCATCAAATCCTTTCCCGCTTTACCTAACCTCCCTAAAAATCCTTTTTAATCTACACACCCAGTGCTCTGTGGCAACATGGCACAGAACTAATAAAAAACAACAAAAAAACCCTCCATTTCAATTAACTTTTTATGACTTCTTGAAAACCATCTGTGTAATTTTGCAGCATTTCCTTTTAATCCCACTGACAGAATTATGTTCATCTGCCTGAAACACTGCATTTGTTGTGACTATCACAAGACCTCATTTAGTGGACGTCACGGCCCATTACCTATTTTTAATAGGGAGTCACTGTCTCTCCAGTCTGTGTGTGCTGCAGCAGACACTGCATCTCCAGCCCCACAGCTCCTGCCCACCAGCACCGAGCAGCACAGAGTGAGGAGGCCTTGCTTGTACACCTGGGTGCAGGTGTTTCGTTCCTCCGGGCAGGTGTTCATGACCATCCAAAGGGCATTTTTAGCATTTTTCCACCCACTCTTGACAAAAGCACAGCGGGCCCACAGCAGCCTGGCACACGTGTGAGTACACCTGGAGCCCTCTAAGCCTCACCAACAGCCCGTGGGACAGGGCAGGGCCCCAGGGGAGGGCTGCAAGCTGGTGGCCACTAGCAGGGCAGCCCCCCAGCCCCTCCCCACGTGTGCCAGCACAAACACCCTGCTGGGCTGCTCTGGGGAGCCAGGGCACCCCCTTCTCCCTGCTCTGCCTTCGCTTCTGTTCACAGAGCACCCTTCGTGCTCCAAGGCTGTATTAGCACAGCCCTCAGCACTGTGTGTCCCTGCAGTGCAAGTAATCTCATCATACAAGCTGGAGAGCTGGGCTGCCACCACTTCCCTTAGCTTTCCTACTAAAAAGACTTCATTCACCTCCTGATTTAGCAGAGCTATCTAGAAGGGGCTGCTTTTAATTTTCAGTCTTCTGGTGGGTTTTTAGTCTTTACAAGAGACGGAGAGCAAGACAATAGTTTTGAAAGAGTATTAGTGGGGCAATTGCAGAGCTGGTCCATCTGCTGCAGGAGGCATTTTGAGCACAGTTAAAGAACAGGGATGGCAAAACCACCACTGCTCAAAATCCAACCCTCAGCTGACAGAAAGAGTTAAAGACTGATGTGGGCCTTCAGCAGCTCATGCCTGTCCCCAAGGCTCCCTGACACCCTCCTCTCCCATCAGGTCTCTCTCAATCTGCCTGTCAGAGTAAATATCGGAATGATTTTTTCAAGCATCTGTCCCCCCCACTGTCATCATCACATGAAGGGCTTACTCACCAACAATTAGGTAGTAGCTGTGTTGCACTGTGTAAATATTTGAAATGGAGATTTCTTGGGAAAGTGAGAGGTTGGGGTTATTTTCTTTCTACAAATCCAAATGCTGTCAAAATGGTATGTGATAAAAATAAGTGATAAAAAATTCATAACAACCCCTCCAGGCTAGAAGAGCGACTGCTTATTGTATTTACTAAGCCACTGCCTGGGAGCCTAAAGCCTGATTTCACACCAATCCACTCATTAAACATCTAGATCAACATTGTACAGATTAGGGTGAAATGTAAACAGCAACAGATCTGCTGCAGGGATCACGGCACAAAGGAAACAAAAGCCCCACGTTTTTTCTGAAAAATCATCCTTTCAGCAGCACCAATAAGCACCTTGCTCCTCCTTACTGTGTTCTCCCTCACCTGCTCCGCTCCCCCGGGTTTTGCTGAGGGATCAACAACCTGGACCGGAGCATCGGAGCCAATTGGTGACATGATTTTTCCTGAATCCACCATCTCATTTATTCCGTGGTGCTCTCCTGGGAAAAAACACACTATTCCATTGACTGTTTTTTAAGCAGTTTCACTTGCTAAAGAGGAAGGACTGCTAACTGAAAGATGAGCTCTGTGTGGTCTCCCCTGTGTATGTTTTCTCCATCTTAATGAGCTTATACAGGAAAGGTTAGAGCTAATATCAGAGATACCAATTGCTCAAAATCATGATCTGATACGGGGAGATTATCACTCTGAAATGGCTCATTTAAAAGGAGGCAGCTAATAGCTACACTTAAACCCTGGAAAATCTTTCAGAATATATAGTATCCCTACACTTACAATGTGTTATTTTGGTTTTCAAAAAAAAAGACAAAACAAAACAAAAAAAAAACCAACACCAACAACAAAAACCCCAACCAATACCAAAAACCTCAGCTTGCAGCTACTCGGTTTGAGGTACAAAGGGTATCAGTGCTCTGACTTACATTCATGGTTCTGTGCTTTTAAAGCATAATTTTATTTTTTTTTCTCCTCCGTGTTACTGCCTGGAAGACTACAAAAGGTGTATGAAAAACCAGCTTGGCCAAAGTGCTTACACAGAGAAGAGAGAAGCCTTCTATACCCAAGGACCTCCAGGCACTCATGTCTTACTTTGCACGGGGAGGCCACCCCTGTATAACTTCTGCATGTCTTTGCTCATGCAAGAGGAGAAAGGGAACTGTTATTTCCACTGCAGGAATAGCTACACACTCGATGGAAGATCATGGCTCTTCTGTGTCAAGTGCACCCTGTTCTAACACACAAATACACAAATGAAGTCCTACCTTGGAGAGCCCAAAATCTAACTACGGGACTAACGGGTTGTAAGCAAGACCTTGATAGGGAGGGATCAGTCACCTGCACAAAAATCTGCCCCATCAGGCATCAGGACCAACACCTGCAACACAGCCCAGACGAGATAACTCCGCAGGAGTCTCGTGCCATAAAAATAAACAGATCAATGGACGCCTCAGAGAGCACGAAAAAAGCGGAATCACAATCCAGGTTTCCTGGAAACCCATGTCAGAGCCAGTGCTGGCAGAAGTGTTTCCCACAGCCACAGGGCAGCTCCAATTCAAGCATCCTCCCGAGGAGGATCCTCTGAGGGAATGAATCCCCCAGCTGGTGGCCGTGGCCAGCAAAGCCTTGTCCTGCTAGCCCCCGTCCTCCCGCAAGCTCCTGCTGCCGCTCGGGAAGGACAAAAGGGGAGCGTGTGCCAAGAGTAAACAAGGGGCTTGTTCCAGCCCTTCCTGCCACTCTCTCCCACAACAGAATTTCCCTGAAAACCAGGAACAGCAGCTGTCCTCTGGAGATGCTTGGCAGCAATCTGTCTCATGGCACGAAAAAGCTCAAGCCTTTTGATTCCCAGCACTTTCTAGGGGCACAGGCCAACACACTTTACACAGAGGAGCCCTCCTTTTTCAGACTTGGGTTTCTGAAATGCTGTAAGGAAAAAAAAAAAAAAGAAAAGGCAAAAAAGCCCAGTGTCCACAATTGCTTTAGACTGCAAAACTGAAGCTGTAATGGAGGGAGGACTACATCTTTTTCAGGTCCCCATCTCAGGCACTGCTCACACAACAGCTGAGCTTTTGTGAAGAACAGACCTACCCTGGCCATATTTCACAGGCTAGCAATGGACATCTGGTATTGTCTGAAAGAGAAAAAGAAGGACAAGATGCATCTCCTCCTTGGTAGCAAGGATATCAGCTGCTTGCTAGGTATAAAAATGAAAGCCCTCCATGTACTGCCAGGGGTAAAAACCCTACTTCTCTGAGAGTTCAGCCTCTAGATCCTCCTCCTTCCCGAATGGTATTCATTTCTACATTTGTGCTTGTCTGAAGAAGTGTGAAACAGAACTCATTATGAAGATAAACGAGCTAAAACACAAGTCTCCACAAGTGACAAAAGCAATGGTTACACAGTGCTGCACAGACCCAGAGCCTCCAGTGCACAAATCCAGGTTAATCTGCCACGTAAGATAATTTGGTGGCAAAATCCCAAGTCATTACATCTCTGGTGCAGAAGAACAGCTGACATGGAATCTTGCAAGCTGGCTCGCCAGAAGCAGCGCTGTGGCTGCTACAATGAACCCCTTCCCTGCCATTACCAGGGGGATAAAAGCAGACACCCTTCTGCTGAGGGTGGTACCCACCACACTCACATTTAGCCATCCCAGCCCCAGGCTGTCTGATTTTGAAGTACAATCACGAGTTGCTCCTACTCCTTGCTGTGCAGCTCCAAGAAATGCAGGACTGCCTGGCTTTTAAACATGCCACTTTTTTAAAAAACCAAGCTACTCACGTTTTTAGGAGAGCAGAGGTACTATTGATTTGGCAACCCAGGACTTTTGTAGACACTGCTGAGGTTTACTTCTGTTTGCCCCAAGAAGAGAAAAAATAAGTAAAGTGATACCACCAGAAGGAAAGATGACAAGTTCTCCCAACTGCAAAGTGAGGGAAGCATCAGGTAGAATACAATATAAAGCATTTTCAAAGCATCTTCAAATTTTCCCTCACCTTCCTACTCTTAACAATTTTATTTGAAGCCTGGAGAAAACACTCTCTGGCAACAAAAATACCATTTCCCCCTTGAGCCATCCCAACCCAGGCTTTCTGGTCCTACCACGAGGACTTTGTCTCCCTGATGCATCTGAAGAGGGGAATTTTCCTTAGGCGCTGCAAAGGCCTGGCTCACCTCTACACTTTGCAGAAAGACTCTGCTTGGGTGGAGGCAGCTTGGATTTCCCCTGCAGCGGCTCACCATCCCTGAGCCACGGGAGGAATGAAGCAAACTCACATCACCCTTTTACAAGTCAATGGAGCTCTGAATTGCGTTTAAATCTGAGGTCTAGTCCACCCTGTGCGCAGCAAACCAGCTTCTCACAGTGTCTGCAGGGGCTCCTGCCCGCTTCCAGATTGGACTACTCCCAGTTAATATCCTGATTAATATCCCAGCCACAGCTCAGCCTGGATCCCTTTCAGGAGCATCCTTTTGCTCCTCACAGAAGCTCACACATTTTCTCACTGACGGCTCTTGCTGAGGGCCCCCAAGTCCAGCAGCAGAGAGAGTGGATAATTACTTCTGCTGCAGCCCCTCAGGGCTGCAGTGTGAACCTTTGTGCTGAGGCCTCCCAGAGTGTATTTTGGCAGAGTGGAGAGGAAGGGTGGTTGTACCTTGTGCCAAGGCTGCAGCATGGTCAGCTTGAAAATCAGGCTCCCTCGACCTGGCTTCTTCCAGCAGCCTCCTCCCAGGGACAGGGCTGCGGTGGCAAGGGGCTCCCAGACAGCTTTCATCCGAAGGGAGAGCAATAAAACCAGCAGCCACAGCCAAAGAAACAGAGAAATCACTTGGGACTTACGCGTTCCAGCGAAACGTGTGCTCAGGGAGAAACAGCTCGTGACAAGCAACACATCCCCTCCTAAATCCTGTGTCCAAGCACAGAAAGGACACAGCTTTACCCTGAGGGAGTCACTCTTTGCCTGCACCCCCAGGGACAGAGGTGGTGGCCCACCCTGGGATGGTGGGGGGCTATCTCCCTATGCTTGACTGGAGCATCCAGAGAGCAGAGCCTCCCCCAGAGGACAGGACTGCCCATCTTGACTAACTCTGGCAAAGGTTTGCATGTCGAAAAACCAGCACAAACTCCGAGTGAGAAATCCTAAGCCCCGATCTACAGATACCAGCTCAACTGGTTGCCACTGGATGCGGTGGATGCAGGAGGTAAATATATGCTTCCATACATTTTGGGCTAATGCAGTGGGAGAAAGAACGGGAGTTTGGGCGAAAAGGCTTCCAGGGACTATCCAAGAGGATCCAAGGCTGAGCCCTGCCTGCAGTGGGACACTGGGCAAGACAGACTTAGCAATAAAAATTATCTGAAAGCAATCCCTAAATCATGAAAAAAAAATAATTACAGACAAGACCCAGCCCTTCTAATGTTTTGTTTTGTTTTGTTTTTTGTCTGTATGTGCCCTTATTTGGCGCAAATGCAATGACATTCACGTGTTCAAGTCCTGAAGGAATTAGGTAAACACAAATCTTTTGGTTCACTGGCTGCTCTAGAGACTTGAAGCACCGATTATCACTGCTGGAACTCCATGCATTTCTCTGCCAGGTCTAGTTATTAAATAAATTTTACACATTTAATGAAGGATTCCCCCCGCCTTCCAGAAAAGATGAAATCCTCTTTGCAGCTCATGTCATTTATGTGTCTAATCTTTTCGGTTCTGCCCATCATCTCTGCCCAGCATGCCCTTTAGAGCTGAAACCCCTGATCAGAAAAGCCAGATGAAATACATAATTTATGATTTAGAGAATTCAGATTTCGAACATACGGCTTTCCTTGAGACGCTTTTTTTTTCCTTGTTTGGATACACAGTTTATAATTTGCTGCTTGCCATTTATGCTTTCGTTTTAAGTTGAAAGAAAAAAGGCAGTCAGAAAAATAGTGTTCAGTCCTCCTGCCTCATATGTGATTGAAACATTGGCTAGAATAGTGCTGGGATGTGTTTTGTTCTTTTGGGTTTTTTTAAATAAACGATACTATTGAAGGTAAGCCATGACATATGTTTTGTTACTTAAATTTGCTTCACCCATTGTGAAGAGTGGTCATTGTGGCAAAGTGATGAGCAAAACCATCATCAAAACCAGCTCCCATGTGCCTGATCAAATCTTCCTGGTAACTCCCAGGAGATGCCTCTAGTCCAGGCTCCATGAAGGATTAAGAAAGTTTATTTTGGATACTAGATGGAGGAATAGAAGCGCATGTGTGTATATGTGTATAGACAGCCCACGTAAATAAATGAGGAAACAGCCCTCGTCCCCATGCTCTCCATCACAGACCCTGTGTGAGCACGCTGAGTGTCACCAGGCTGTTTGTGTCCCTCTTCAAGCAGACACATGCACACACTGATGTCTCATCAACAGCATTAAATGCCTTGCTGAATCAGAGCCTGCCCAAGGAAAAAATTTTTCAGGAAAAAAGAGCATGAAGTCGAAGACCGCCTCACAAAGTGTCTGAAAAAAAGCAAACTTAAAGGTACATGGTCAGTGCAGCTCCTCAGGTGTTTTCCAAATGCTCACCACCACGACCCTAAAGCTCTTTTAATAAGGTTTGTGGGGTGTATTTGTTCCATTACATAATCAAAAGACCGTCCTGAGTCATTTGTTGAGTTATCAGCCCTGGTTCAGACTGCTCAGTGAATACTGTGGGACCAACCCTACTAATACATCTCACATGTCTTTCCTGCAGCAGGGCTGCCCCCAGGAAGGCAGCATGTCAAGGTGAAGAGCAGGGGGCCAGGACAGCACCCTGCAGCCAAGTACTTTTACCCCTGCAGCACCTCTTGAAGCCTCACAGTTACCTCAAAGCACTCTCATGCTCTACATCTGAATCCTCCTTTACTTCAACAGCACAAAGCTCCTCATCCTGCCCCAAAACAAGGATGGTGGTACCAGTTTCCAGCATACAAATATTCCAGACCACAAGTTTGCAGGAGAACACGTCACCATTTCCCAACCCACCTGTCACGGAGAAAAGCACCAGGTTACTCTGGAAGGTAACTGCAAAAGCGGGATCTTTAGGAAAAGTACTGTCTCCCAGAAATACAGCAAAAACTTCTGGTTACAGAGTGACTGCTGCCAGCTTAAATCAGTGAGTCATCCGCTCTGGTCCTGTCCTGGGGAAAGCTGCAACAACAACAGTAATCTCCATTTTACCAGAACACAGTGTTCCAAATATGACAACAGCAAGGATCACTGGAGTTCTTTAATAAAATTTAAATATTGTTTGTTTTCAGGTACTGTGACTCAGCCAAATGCCTCTAAAGTTATTAAACCTGGGTAGCTACAGGGCCCATGCCATGTCCCACCACACACAACTGAGAAACACTGTAGCTTTATGTTGCTTACACTCCCTCACAGTATTAAAAGCATACACTGAAAATTAGCCTGCTCAATAGATAATTTTCTTTAACCATCAGACGAAGTTCTATAAATTACAGAAACATAACAAAAAGATCAATAGGTCCATGGAGGTAAGAGAGTGAGAGGGGATGACTTCTCCCAACGTATTATCAATATTCAGACAAATTAGCATGGCGTGCTTCAGTAGGACTGGCTCTGCATCCAAGAAGCAGAGTGTGACCCATTGATTTTGAATCCCCTGGCCCAGCACAAGAGAGGTCATGTCCACTGCTGGATGCTGCCACTCTCTGCACAGTGCAAAGTCTTATGAATGCAACAGGCAAAAAAAAATCATATAGTGGCACAATTAAATCAATTACAGCATTAGTGTAGTGGTATCATGACTTATTCTGGAAGCATTGCAAAGGGCTAAATGTAAAGAACATCTCTGCTAGGAAATTAATATTCAAAGAGGTATTAAAGCAGACATTAGCTGTATACAGCAACTCCCCCTGCGCTTATCAGCACCATTCATCACGAGGCAGGGATGAGAAGTTCCCTGCAAACAAAGCAGAGCAAGCTGGTGCTGCTTATGATCTGATTTGTTTTGACACAAGTGCGTTGTTGAACATTTGCCATTGTGCTTTTGCACGACGAGGCATTTAGCGCTGGGCTGGTGCTCCCCCAGCCTCCCTCCCTGACATTACACTGCCGCTCAACCACGAGCGAGCACTCTGAGCAAAATGTTTAATTTGCAGGCACATACGATTCCCTTTTTGATTATCTATCTCCCCACACAATAAAATCCAGCTGATGCAGAACTCTACAAGTGCTGCCAAGTCAAACTGCAGGCAAAGGTTCATTTAGTGGCACAGAAACACCTCTGAAATTCTCATTTATTGGATTCTGCTGCCAATCACATTAATTCCAACACAAATGTCAAAATAAGACTAATAAAAAGTTGCCTGATTAAAGGAGTGAGACACAAGAGTGACTTCCTATTTATAGTTTAAAACAAAAGGATCATTTAAATTAAGTAATTCCCTTCCTTTTCTGAACCTGCAGGCAAACACAAACTCTCTAAAACGAGAGGCAAATATTTAACTGGGATAAAGTTGGCAAGAACTCAGTACCGAGAACTTTTCTTCGGCGTTTAATGAAACAAACCTCTGTCTCCCCAGGCAGATGTTTGATATATTCACCTTATACACCTCTACATCCCAAGTCCACTACAGCAAAACTTTAGGCATTTAATCATAGAATGGTTTGGGTTGGAAGGGACCTTAGAGATCATCCACTCAAACCCCACCACCACAGGCAGGGACACCTTTCACTAGACCAGGTTGCTCAGAGTTCCATCCAACCTGGCCCTGAACACTTCCCGGGATGGGAAGGCCACAGCCTCCCTGGGAAACCTGTTCCAAAGCCTCACCAACCTCACAGTAAAGAATTTCCTCCTAATATCCAATATAAAGCTGCCCTCCTTCAGCTTATTAAGGCCATTAAGGCCATTTCCCCTTGTAGTCTTATCACTACATGCCCTCATGAGAAGTCCCTCTTGTGACAAGATCTCTGTCAAGCTTTACTTTTGACACATATTTGGCCAATGAAGCACAAGCCAGAGACTTGGCCAAGCTGGCAGCAACTGGACACATTAGGCTTGGTGCAATAGGCACACAATAAAACGTGAGAGGAAGAAAATTGCAAGGGGACGGGTCTCTTTTGCTAAAATTTGACCTATTTCAGCATGTCCCAGACAACATTTTACCCATACCATCAGTTTATTCTGTACAGGTTTTCATTATTTTTAACATATATTGAGTCACTGTCTTTGTGACCTGGAAAATGCAAGAAATTCTATTTCTGAGCAGAGACTGATTGCCTCTGTAGCACTAAAATCTGCAGGAGACAGCCCATAAACATGGTCCACCTGGCATACACGGAGTGTAAATAAGCACTAGAAGGATCTTTTTTCTTTTGATATGTAAACATACATATTTGGCTTGTGTCTTATTACTGATGTTTCTGTTAAAGGATATTCCTTACTGGAAAAGATGTTTTTGTATGTAGTGTAGGAAACACTACATTTAAGATGGCAAATCCAGCCATGATCTTTTCCTCTTCTGCATGTATGTTTTGATGCCCTCTCTGCTAATAGTATCAAACCCATTTATAGGATTTGTTTTCTTCTTCAACAAGTAGGCTTTGCCCTGGCTCAGGGCTGCTCAGGGAAATGACCCACAGCTGCCCAGTTTTCTCAGACGTTCTTGACCTTGCTGCATGCACAGAAATCCCCTTTTCCTCTGTCACCCTGCAGACTAAAGTGGGTGGACACAAACCTCTCTGGCATACAGGGTGTCTAATCAAACACCTCTCATACAGTTCTATCTCTCAGAGGCTCTCTGGGTCATTGACTGCACATCACGGCTCTGCTGGCTCCTGCTCAGACCTGTGCTTGCACCTCAGCTCAGGGAAGTGAGAAGACAGTGGAGAAGAGAAGAGAAGAGAAGAGAAGAGAAGAGAAGAGAAGAGGCTTGTTAGACCATCTGAAACATTTGGACCTCAGGTAACTTGCACCAAGAATAACGTGCATTTGCGTGAATAACTTGCACAAAATCAAAAGAGAGCTTCCCAGCTCTCAGTAGTTGGTTCGAGTTGGGTTGATGGCCCTCAACTCCTCTGGGCAAGTCCCTGGCATGGCAGATCATCAGGCTACACAACCTGCCTCACATTTTCTAGCTCACACAGAAACCTGCCAGGATGCCTCTTCCCAGTGCCCCTAGAAGGAAACTGTTCCAGCACTTGGCTGTCTTGCCAGTTTACCCTCTCTATTTCCCAGCCTAAACCAAATCATGAATACCTTGAAGTGGATTTGCCTTCTCACAGGTATTTCTTAGCTATCTCTTGCTTTAGGATCACAAGGGAAATCAGATTTGTGTTACCAGTGATGAAGACAGACTGCTCACAGAAAATACATAAACAATGCTTCTAAGCTGAGTGCAAAATTCCCATCCAAGTCATAGGTATGCTTGAGGCAGCTCTAAAACAAACACAAATAAATAAATAAATGCATCATATGCCAAGAAGGGCAATTCTGATCTTCTCAAAGAAGTTAACAGTGATACTGTGGCCCTAATTTGGGATTATCAAGTTGTTCATAGGCTGAGGGTTTACCTTCAGTACCAGGGTGAATTAAACCTCAGCCTCCGGAGATTATTCAGTGCCACCCTGTCCATAACAGATGCAGCATCTTGTATCCACAGATAAAACCCTGCTGCCTCTGCTCCTCTCCAGCCTGCTCGAAATTAACCCCCCTGCCCTTCCTTTTGCCCATGTACAGCAAGGATCAAAGCAGGCCATCATCCAGACCGTTTTGACTAAATGCATCTTGTCAGGGGAAAATGAAGCTTCCTGTGTCACAGCTGCACAGAAATAGCTCATGAAGTTACAAGCCATTCAACATAAAAACCTTGCACCAAACTGCCTGACTGATCCATTGCTGTCTTTGCCAATTAAGTAAAACCAGAGCTTCCCCATATTTTAATACAATGGTAACTGTGAATCACAGGGGCTCGAGCAATTCTTA